>CAVMCB010000127.1:0-50729 GCA_963678985.1 Spisula subtruncata | reverse complement strand
TAGCCATGCAAACATTTATTATTTCTGGCAGAATGATACTTAAAGCTTGCCTTTTCCATTAATTCCTCCATTGATCCCTGTTGTACAAGGACTTCTTACAGAGGCTAATCACCTTAACTTTAAGAAACCTTTTTTCAACAGTAGGCTAATCCAGTCAATGTTTGCAAATACAACATTATCTATAGTGCGCCCGAGATATAATGGCACAATAGCATTGACACATGTTAATAATGCGATGGTTTCATTTCCAAAAGAAAGGGGACCCGGGTGATCATTTGCAGTCCGGTTCAATAAGTGCTCTTTTCATCTAGAACCGCTATACATTTGATGTCTGGTATCTTACTCTGGGCAAGTATTTACTTAACTTAAGGTGAAATCTGTAAATGTCTTCATAGTAATATTATGAGAACTAAGATTTCACAACTGTTTAAAATAATAGGAATTATTAGTAAATCTTACAAACATAATTTTGTTTTAAGTTAACATCAATATTAAGTCTACTGAAAGTTGTCAACAAACTAAAATAATATTATTGTTTGTTATAATAAGTGTTATACACATATTTCTTGTTCGTACAATGTTCATACTGCATGTATCAGACTCCCTGTATAGTGAAATTTAAATCCCATTATATGTAGTTATACAAACATGGGCAGAATAATTTCATGTTGAACTAAACTGTACCATATCTGTTCAGGCAATGGTGTAATGTTTTAGGTTCATATAAACACCTTCAAAATACCGTACTTGACTCACAACCATACACATTTACAGTCTTTTCAATGTTAAATAAAATCAAGTATGAACATAAGCTTGGCTGCCAGGTAAAGTCAAACGGAAAAAACTCTTCATCTGTGTGGTCCCCTCTACCCCCTCCACAAAAGTTCTTTTTGTATTTATTTTTTCAGATGTATTTTTACATATATCTGAAAAATATTTTTTGTAGAACCTGGCAAATAGGCTTTTAGGATAATTTTAATGCCACTGTTATGCACTCATTTTATATGCCTATTTTGTACATGTATTCAAAATAACTATTATGTATTCCATTTTATACAATCAATAAAATATTAAGCCATATGCCCCTATTTAAACATGACTGGAACTATGAAAACAAGCATAGAACATGTCATCAATAGCAGGAACCTTATACCAGCCCCTTAATAATCTTTTCAGTTTCATATTTAGTTTATACTATTTATTTTAGGTCAATTGTGAAACAAGTTTTTTAACTTAAATTAATCCTTATCCCATGTCAGGAGGGTATGTGAGAAGAGAAGTCAGATTCTTTTTAATGCTGAGCTTCACGGGACCTACTAGTACCATTTATATTTTGTCTCTGGTATGGCAATATCGGGTATCTACCCTAGACCTCCTGCATTCGAAAGGTTATTTAGATTATTTAGTACTTTTGAAACCCTTATTTGATTACCAGTAGGAGTCTTATTCATCCCATTGAGATGTGGATCTAATAGAAAAAAGATAAACTGAAAACAGAAGTAGTTTATTTGGAAGCTCTTCCCATAAGTCACTTTAATAGGGGTTTTATGATTTCTCTGCAGGGTGCCTGTCTAGGGGTCTAATTCAACCCTTTGAGATATATATAATGTGGGAAAAGATCAATTAAACTAATCAACTGAAAACAAAAGTAGTTTATTAGGAAGATCCTCTCATAAGTCACTTTAATAGGGGTTTTATGATTTCTCTGCAGGGTGCCTGTCTGCAGGTGGTATTAAATTGGAACAATTAAAAACTCCTTCATTGAAGACCTGGATTTTGGCTCTGAGCCAACTAAATTTGGTCATTACTTTCCCAGCATGTGGTTCTAGATTTTAAAGATATCTGACCATATTGTACCCTATTACATAATATTATGTAACATTGCACAGTATGTTAATTAGTTTACAAGAGGCCCTGGTATTAGATAATAACAGGAGTTCACTTTATGACAGGAAGTTATAAATATGCCTATAGAAAAAATAAAAGCAGGAGAAAAAACCCTGAACCTTCAAGATTGACATATCTATTGTGTTGCTAGAAAGGAGTGATTAGACACAAATGCATATTAATAATTAATGTAAAGTTATAAATGTGTGAAAATCTGAACATATAGTTAACATGTCTAAATAATGTATTCCTTGAAATGAGTGAATTGATTTTATTCATAAGATATAAAAATGTTATTTTTGTTGATTTTGGTTAAAATGTTTAAAATATTTAAAAAAATATTTACTTGATCTATGTGTATTATGTTATCTTACATACACACAATATTACAAATATGTTTTGGGGTACTACATACAGTAGCACATTATTGTCAGTAGCTATATTGGCCTCTTGTCCCTGTCACTGACCAGTTACAGTGTTTTATGACCCCAGATAATCACTGATAGTGATCTCATGCTGGCACAATGCTGGCATCATGCTGATCCCTCTATAAAGTTCTGGACCAGAAGCAAAGAAGGAAAAATGTCAATACCACATTAAAAGTTTATAATTAAATGTGAATTTGTAGATTTTCATAATAATTATTGTGTGAATTTATGTTTTGTATAATATGGGGACTGTATTAAGTTGAATGTATCATAGGAAGTGCAAATTAAAGTTAAAATTTTGTAGTGTTTATGTAATTCCAATGACTAAGATATATATTATCTGTTAACATCTATCCGGAATTAAGAGGACGAATCCATTCATAGGATAGACATGTGAGTACCGGTATATCAACTGTTTTATAATTCCAATGAAATGTATAAGTGTAGTTTTTTGTTTTTTTTACTCCAGAGCGAAAAATGTTTATTACTAAATATAACACATGTACCAAATATCTAATTTATTTTGGATTTACCGTTGTAGCCTATTGGACGGTATATCGAGTTTGTTTGGTCACAGTACAGTCTGTACTATGCATTGACTGCACCGGTTCAGTACGGAACGGTACAGCGTCTAACCATCTTCCAATAAAAATGGATATATATTCATGGTTTTAAGATATTTTAAAAGGAAAAAAACCCAATTTTGCCATTTAACCGCTTATTTTTTTTCCCAATTTGTAAGAATCCGCGACGCAAAATTCCCAAATTGGTCAGAGGCCTTTTTCCCAAAAAGGCCAGAAAAAGGTCTGGTAGTCATTTTTTAGACTAACAGGAACAACATTTATTGATATACTTAGCAACTTTTCTAAGTCATCGCTTCTATTTTCGTAGATAACTTTATCACCCATGTTTATATCTCAATGAAATTTGGCTATATATCATGCATCAATGATCAGTTTGCAAAATTATTTAGTACAACAAGTTTAGTTTGATCTGTATTTATCAAAACAATTGAAACAATTTAACATATCTACCAAGGTAAAGGTAAAAGTCTCAAATTTATATTTTGATGACCACCCTGAGTCTGATTTTTCAACTTGACACTACTCAAAATCATTGTTGAATTAATGTATCAAATCAATGATTTTTACCGTCTGAACGAAAACTACAGTCACGTCTTCGAAAAATGTGATTTTATGTCATAACGTAACTTCAATACCAAACGCTTTCGCAATCAGCATGTAAATTTGACAAACAATTATATACGCATAAACAAGTTTACGTTAAAAATCGATCAACCAGTGATATCCTGTGTAATTCTTCTCACACGTCAACAGAAAATACCACTATTCGCCGTACTGACATCACGTCATCTTAGTTCTCACATCATCTGACACATAACTGTGACATCATTTGAATGTTTTTTAAACGTGCAGCTTCTTTGATTATATTTCAGAAGTGTTTGGAACAAATTCAGTACATGTGTATCTTTATCATATGATATGGCCAGCTCTGACACAGATTTTTTCAACTGTCTAGTATGAACTAGTCAAATCAAATTCTTTATTCTTTTTGTTGTAATAAATATTTATTAACGTCAACAGTTTCGTAAATGATTTATATTAATTAACATTTTTTAAAACTGAAATTATCAACAGCTACATATGAATTATAGAAAATAATCTGTTTGCTATTTTTATAAAATTGCACAAAGATGATAATTCAAAGAAATTAAAAAAGGAAACTCAATAACCAGAATTTCTTAGGATGATCAAAATACTTTATCAATTATCAACTGTCCTTGCATCATACATACTAAATAAAAACAAAATACATTTATAATTAATCATAAAATATCAATATTAATAACTTAATTTTTACTTATCAACAATAATAATAATAACAAAGACTTTATTTATAGAGGCAACATAGTTAGGCGTTTGCCCAATCTTCCCAAATTTTATCAATTATATAACAATACACCTAAGACAGTACTCCTCCCAATGGAAGGTGTAATGTCTAGGGTTTTGGGAGGAGTACTGTCCATGGCTGAAGTGTCCAGGAGGAGTAAAGTCCTGAAATCAATGATAATAAGTTTGGCAACATTTACCAAGTTGCGGATATTGTCTATTGTCTAACCAATTATGTTATCCACTGAAAATAAAGACGTTAAATCAAAGAACTAAAATACAGTCATTTAGGTCATTGTCTTCTATATGTGTATGGTGAGTTACTGTCCTTCAATCTTCTGTTCCTCTGTAAGTTAACGAGACGTCAGTCAGAATTATTAGAGCTATATTATGATTATTCTTAATTAAAGATTACAAAAACAACAGTCCTGCATATGTATACATATACTCAAACCATCATGCGCAGTATTGGATTAATGAAAAGACGATACCTATTTAACTACTTTATATTATTGATAAAATTCAGTTTATACTAATTTATTTTTGGTAGATTGTGAAACAAGTTCCAGGAATCCTCCATGCATGAGAACTTAAAGAACTTCAAGGTTAAAATTTTTTAATTCTAAACACATTTTTAAAAACAATATTGCGAAACTTGCATACAACAAATGGTGACTTTTGATTCATTTTGTAATCATTTTATATGTTTTTGGAATTTACAAAAGACTAAAAGTTAAATTTTTATATGTCTAGCCACGCCATTGTCAAGAATTTGGTATGAAAGAACCCCACAAAAATACATATGTTAAAATACAAAGAACATACTAGTCTGCAATAAACTTTAACTTTACTGTATCCATATTCCTTACTTGCAAATTGTCATGTATGCCAAGTTTTATTAAAGTCAAAATATTTTATAGCCCTGATACTTTGATTACCTGTATAGTTTATTACCAAATATTTTTTTTATTAAACTTTAAGTTTAAATTAAAGCCACTTTATTAATAAATTTTAATTAAATCTCACCATTTTAGCTTTTGGCATGTAACAGTAGTTCTTGTGTAAAATTAACAAATAAAATAAATATGTAAGACATAGAAAAAATCGAAAGGGTCGCCATTTTCAGTTTGTCTCTATTTTTTGTACAATTTAGTATATATTTTAAATAAAATACTTTATAATAGAATTTATCGAAACTCCACCAATTTACTAATTGATGTCTTACTAATGTCACGTCAAATACAATTAAGTGTCACATAAAGTTTTATTTCAATATTTTGATTTCTTTATGAACCTATGTTTGCATTTGATGGGTTGCCCAAGTTATATTAATAAAATAAATGTTCATGTATGGGCCTCGTCTTACATTCTATCGTTAAATAGTTACAATGGTCACTGGTGTGTAACATAATATGCAGTTACATTTTTGTATATTGGACCAAATCGCTGATCTTTGCTGTTCCGTTTACTTCAATTACCCATATGTATTTACCCTATTTTAGACATAAAATTTTGCGTTAGTATTGAATGCAAAGTACACTTTTCTGTGCACCAAAAATTCTTATTTAATTTATGAGAGTTGGTAAGGGTGTTTAATTAACACATACCAATTTTTGTTCTAATGGACACAGTATTTTTATACGCCCGTTGAAAAACGGGACGTATTATGTGAACACCCTTGGCGGGCGTGCGGGCGGGCGTGCGGGCGGCGGCGTCCAATATTTGTCTGTACTCTAACTCAAACAGTTTTTGTCTGATCATCTTCAAACTTGCAGACAATGCTTATGGGTGTAATATCTAGGCCAAGTTCGATTATAGGCCAAATCGGTGCAGGCCTTCTTGGGTTATGGTCCTTCTTTTACCAAAAAAAGGTGAAATTGGCCTTGTCTGTACTCTAGCTCATTCAGTTTTCATCCGATCGTCTTCAAACTTGCTGACAATGCTTATGGGTGTAATATCTAGGCCAAGTTCGATTATAGGCCAAATCGGTGCAGGTCTTCTTAATTGATTTGTACCATTCTGTCGTCTTTGTTTGCATGGCAACAAGCATGTGGTATGTGCCCGGCTTTATTAGCAAATTTTATATGAAAAACACATGAAAAATATAAATTTGATAAAATATCAATATATGAAAACCGTGGTAATCTAAAATGCATGCCATATACTTAGCATTTGCATATTTACGTGGCTTTTAACGTTTATATAACCACATATCCATGAACTTTTCTAATTCAAAACTCAAAATCATGTAAGTGGCTTAGTTAAGATTACAGGAGATGGTTAAATAATGCATTTTGGCAATAAAATGAATAAGGAAAAGTGGCAAAATATGCCCAAATCACAAAAACCCGGTTTCCATGGCAACGGTACCCGATATCATTTATATGAACCCTGGTTTGTTGTTAGTGGGCGGTATGTTTAAAAGGGTGCAAGTTTCAGCATAATCGGTGACTATGCCTGCCGGACCCCTTCTTTATTTTTTTGGTTTTTACAGAGAATTGCTCTTAAAAGTAGATACACCTTATTCATTTTGAGGTCAAAGGTCACTGGGATCTTTACTATTTGTTTGACCAAATGGTGTCAGTTCAAGAATTTTGCCCTAGGATCTATGAATTAATTAGCAACAGCAGATAAAATTAATTTTGAGATCAGTAGGCTAAACGTTAAGGTCACCGAGACCTTTACTCTTTCCGACTGTTGGGCTGCTATGGGGCATACATGTTTTGCAAATAACTCTTGCTAGAATGAGGTTACGAGAACTATTTAATATCAAAATATTACCAAGCAAGTTGTGTTTTATAATATTACTTTTTTATTATTAATAAGTAATGAAATCGAACAAAGTAAGCATACGTGTGCCTTTTCTGACTTAACAGTTGAGTTATTGTTGACCCAAAAAGACTTTAGTCCGGCAGAACTTGCAAGGGACCGTGCAATATCTTCTATACAAAATGTTATTGCATTTTTTTGTTCTCTGGACCATACCAAAACAGAATCCGAGTGATGCCACCTTGTCATCATTGAGCAATTCTCAGAATGAGGCCCCAAAGGGGGTATATGACTTTCATGAATTGATCAGTATAAATACATTATAATTTTATCAAATGCACAGAAAAACGCACTAAATGCTGTTTATATTATGCCAAATAATGTGTTTATTCCATTTATGAACATTTGTAATAGTAAATTGTGAAAATGAGGCCCCATTTGTGGTTTACACATAAGACGAGGCCCGATATAAGATAAACAAATGTCTTACATTATTAAATGATGCATGTTAAGCAAATGTTTCATTACATCTATTATTTGAATTGAATTCAGTGACATTGGTGACTACAAATATAGCTAAATATATAATTAATTTTCTTGAGGTCCTGTCTTTATTTAGCAAATTAGGCCCCATAGGGGTATATTATGTTTTGTTATCAAAATAGCTTAAACACATATACTTTATTATGTTCAATCAAATATAACGCAAGACACATGAACTGTAGTTCATGTTGTTTATATTGAATGTGTTTATTAAATTTGCAAAGATTTGTAATAGTAAATTGTGAAAATGAGGCCCCATTCGTGGTTTACAACCAACACGAGACACGTTGATAGACAAACAAATGAGTTAAATTAGTAAATGGTGCATGCTAAAAGTATTTTTATTTTTGAATATATTTATATTGAATTGAAAGGCATGGTTAAGAGCAAACATGAATCAACAATTTGATTAATTGTATTGAGGCCCTACTAGGGTAAATTTAAACTGTAAGAACTTCGTGAAATTCGTCCAAACTACTCGTAATTATGTCACGATATTTCACTAAACCTAACGGAAAGCAACTTTAACCATAACTATTATTGTTAGAAAAGTTTTATTTAAATAGTCAAGCACTACATTTTGAAAAAAAGATAAATTAGGCAATGAGGACGGGCGTCTGTGTTAAACAATAAAACAGAGAAAATGATAAATATTGAACATTTATTATATTAAATATGACTTACTTAATCATCAAATTTCAGTAAATTTGCATAAACAACTAAATTATAGATTGGAAATAAAATGATGAATTGAGGCCCGTAATGGGTCGTTAAACTCTATATTTTTCTTTTACATAAGATGTTATACCTTGACATTACCATTTAGAAAGTAAGGCACTATGAGATACTCGCAATGCACCTACCAATACGTTTAAGAGGGTTACCGAACAGAAAATGACGCAGAATGATTCTGGGTCCCCGGAAATAGACTTCAGTCTGATTTTCGATTAAAATAACTAACTATGGCAGACATGCACCAGACCATTTGATAAAACGAACAGCTCCCATGTAATGATTTAGACCAAATATTTTGCTCAAGGTAAATAACCACTAAATGCCTACGCGGACCAAATTCAGATACAGTCAAATAGTCTGTTAAAAAACTTTAAAGCGACTGGAAATGGGGGTATGTCTTGACAAATCAGCATCAGAATCATGAAATTGGTGTTAAATGCTTTGTATGCATGTATGTGATGTAGTGAAATGGTTTTATTAAGAAATATTTTGTATTCTGTCTTAAATATGAAAGTGAAAGTAAGGTTGGGGCTAACGGACAGTGAGTAAATCCGTACATGTGAGAAAATCTGTTCACCGCGTTTGACGAACCAAATTTTTCTTATATGATACATGACCCCCTGCTTTTTTTTCATTTTCTTCAAGCTGGATGCTATTTCTATTGATTAAAAGATTTTGAGAGGGCCCCATGGACAAAAAGTTGACATTTTTTTTGGCTGACCTAGGTCACTTTACATTGAGTTAAAGAACAACTCTATTTGGTGGTTTGTGACCTCAAGGGTGTGGAATTAGACCTCCAAAAAAAGAAAACAATGTATACTACCCATTGGCCTTGGTCAAAATATTGAAAGGTGCATCAGCGTCAGTGACTCTATGCCGCATCCGGTATTATCCTCATAACAATAGAGCACAGTCATTCTGTAAATAAGGGTACTCAACGCTATCAAGGACAGACATTTCTAACCGTTCTCACCAAAACATCCCTATGATGCATTCGTTGCCATTAGGTTTAGCCATTTCAACTCAATATAAATTGTAATACCCGGTATGGTATAGTCAAGCTCTATTGGTTTCATATCAGAAGCGACTGTGATCATTCAGGTCCATTATGAGTACATGCGACTACAAAGTGGAACCATTCAAAGGCATAGGGGGGTAATGTCAGAAATAATGAAGCTTTACCTTTCAACCATTCCCAAATCAATATCTACTCTTAATTTTCCTGATAAATGTGTCCACAAGATTCACTTAGTAAATGTGAAGAAAATTGCCAAGTTTTATGTAATTTGAATGAGTACAAAAAAAGTTATGACAAAAAAGGAGGTAAAAAATGTCATGAGTGTAACAAATTTCCGTGACATTTTTTAAAAATCTTGTTTTGCAATACTTACTTAGAAAATTCAAGGTCTTCAATCATGACAATTGCAATTGTTTTGCATATTGGTATATGTTGGCTATTACTACATATCCATTTCCATGTTCAGGTAGTTATAAATAAGTTTTAACCGACATGATTATAAAGTTGCTGCTTCGGGAAAAACACCTAAATTTTTCTTTGCATTTTTACTAATATCACAATTACTTCTAATATATGTACAAGTTAATCTCTTGCATGTTTCAAACACATCCTTTGATGTATCTTCTATATAGAAACGTTAATACTTTTATGTTGGACTATCGTTGTCGAGTAGGGGACTTATAACAAAATTGTACATGAAAGTGTCATGAGTGAAACATTTTGAGTTCAACATACTATGTTGAAATCAGACTACTCTTTATACAACTTCCAGCTTTCCGACATAGTAGTTTGTATCACAGAGATGCTATCAGTAACAATTATTCATGCTTTTACCCAGTAGATATTTTTCTAACATAGTCTTAGGATATGTCATGAGTGTAACGCTGAATTTGAAGTTTTGTGTTGTTTCTTTATTCCTGTCTACCGTTTATAATTTTTCGATTAGCATTTGATGTTATGCATTTTTTTTCAGGCAAGGTATGGAAATTTAATTAATTCATAATAAAAACATGCTTAAGTGAAATATAATTATTTTATTTGGCACTTTAAAATAAAAATGCACATTATCACAATAAAAAACAGAGAAAAAAATTAGAAATTTTCAAAAAGATTTCCCATTGTTGTAACTGGATTGGTGAAATGTTGTTCAGTGTCCATAAAAACGCACATGGAAACTGAAAGTGTTACACTTTTTATCTGTCATGATGTAATTTCTTAGTCTATCCATAAGTGTTACACTCATGACATTGTTTTATAATTTCTGTGTTTGCTAAAATTTAAACTTGTTTAAGGCTGCAAATTTGACATTCACCACAACAACAGGACGGTTGAAGTGAGATATACTCTTTCCGCTATTCAAAAGTCAAAATATCACCAATAGCTCAACTTTTATAGATATGAAAGTGTAACACTGCTCCCATTAACCAAATCTAATTACTTATTCAGTATCCACTAACAATTGAACGTCTATATTTAACACAACCGTAAATAACAAATCAAACCTTCAATTTTAAAGATAACAGAAAATGAAATTCACCGATGATTCCGTGATTTTTCCCCGACTGAAAGGGTATTTCTCATGAATATTAGAGGTGTTCGCAACTTAGATACACCTGAAAATATGACATTCGACCACGCCTTACGACCGTACCTTCATTGCAAAACTCATGATTGGTATGTATGATGTATCTTACAATTCATACATGTTGCTTACAGTATTTTGAAGAAACATCTATTCTATAAAGGCATGAGAAGAAGCTACCAGTAGAACATAATCATGTTCTTTGAATTTTGATAAAACTCACTGACGATTCCCGGATTTCTGCCCACATTTTGAAATTGTATAATGTTTTCCTGAATGGATTTGTTGACCAGATTTTCCAATGGAAGAGATGTTTATAAAACTGATACAGGTATGCCCCATGACATCCCAATAGTCTAAAATGGTAAATGTCACAATTACCTTGACCTTTGATCTACTGACCTCAAAATACATAGGGATCATCCTCTTGCTGACCAAACTCCATGTAAAGTTTAATGATTCTAGAACAAAGCGCTCTTGAGTTATTGAACAAAAGCATTTGGTCTAAATATGGTATAGGTATAATAGACATTGACCTTAGACCTACTGACCTCAAAATAAATAGGGGTCATCTAGTGTTGCTAGCCAACCTCCATGGAATGTTTGAATATCCTGGGTCGAATCAGTCTTGGGTATTTGAACGGAAACCATTTGGTCTATTTACGGACATACAGTTAGAGACAGTCAAACAGACCGTCAGAAATGAGCAAAGCAGTACATTTTTAAACCCGCATGGAAGATGGGGGGGGGGCATAAAATAGTAACCTTACTTTTAGATTTTTTCTGGGAATGTGGCAACCCTGACAATGTACCAAAATCAACAACTAAATATTAATTTTGATTTTATCAGAAGATGGATCACCAATAGCCAAATTGATGAATGCATGCCTGGATAACTATAACATCATCAACATCAACAAAACAAATCACACTTTCTAATACACTAACACGTAGCAGGCATCTGCATAAACTATCAACATCGTTTTAACCATGTTAATTTAAAGTGGCACTGTCTTTGAAATACCATAAAGGAACTTTACATACAAAACTATAACTGCACGATAAAAACCAAGCCATAAAAATAACAGCATCTACCAACATATTTTGACCCAGAACCAAACGATCACACAAGTGTATTAAAGTGTTGATGACATCATGTTATTGATGATGACATCACAACTGCACTTTATTACATCTCTGGTAGGCAATTTATGACTTTACAAAATGAATTGGTGTTGACAAAACACAAATTATGGTATAAATTCAATAAACTAGAACTTTGGTAAGAACACTAAATATACCATAACTCAAGATAAAAAGTTAGAATGAAACAATCATAATTACATACAGCATTTTGCCAGACATTTTAACTCACGCTAAGCATATGAACACATTCTACAACGTTTAGTGTTCGTTCTAATTAGCTTAGCATTAAAAACATGTATGCAGCAATACTTTGTTCATATCAAAATACGGTTAAATGCCAACACTATTTAGATTGGGCATATATTATATTTTGACATATTATGCATGTAAAGATTCCAGTACAAAATGGCAAAAATCAAATTAAAATGGTTGATTACAGTAAATGATGTCTTTTACATCTTTGGTTTGCAAAGCATTCCAAAAATACCCCTTTTGCATATTTCATAGCTGAAGTGTCATGAGTGTAACAGTTACATGCTTACAAAGTCAGTTTCAAAGTTTATAAATACATGTAGTTAAATTATTTTTAACATTGTATATTTAAAATCAGTTTAAAAGATGTCAATACATATAGGAAAAAACGTGAAGGTTACATCCAATTATTGATTTATATCATATACAAAAATGTTTGTAACTTTTACCCTGGTAATTTGAAATAACGAAGTGCACAATTTTATGATTCATATTTGTTATAAAATGACAATTTGGCTATATAAATCAATCATTCTACTTATTTAATATTTGTAATGATGTTTTACAACAAAACAATGGTCAATGACAGTCGTTCATATAAGTTTTCGATAAGTCTTAAGTTCAACCTTATTGTGTCATGAGTGTAACATTTTTTTTAAATCTTAAGATTAAATTTGACTTGCTGTCATTTTCTTTTGAAAACTAGCAGTATTAAGAAAATTTCAATACCTGTTCAGTCATCATCAATAAAGGTTGTTATATGTTTTTATTAATTTTGTGTGAAAAATGTGCCTTCAGAGAAAACGTTTGTGAGTATAACCAAAATATCAGGGTCATAAAAGACACAAAATTCCATTTTATCTCAAACAATAACTTTAATCGAATGTAAAAATGACATTTTTAGGACCCTTAATACTATTATAGTCAAAATACACCATCAATACATAATAACTGGCTTTGACCAAGTAATTAACTTGATTACATTGTTTCTGGATATTTTGCAATTTTTCATGAATCAGTTTAAAGTTAATTGTAAATAATTAAAAACGTGCAGGTTTATCACAAAACGATATTATCGTTCATAAACTGCAAATACTATCCATTTGCTTTGAACAAAAAGTAATTGACTCATTTCATTTTGAAAATTTTAACTCCATGTCATTCTTGGCTTCATTATTTCTGACATTACCCAGGGAACTCTTCATTAAAGAGTAAAACTATCCAATGCCCAAAAGTGTACCACCATTTACTGCAATTCGAGGCTAAACAGGGCACTTGGTCATTCAGATCCTACATAAATGAGTTATGACATGTCAACTATGCTTATGACCTACTCACTTTACTAGTAAGCAAATAAATTTAAATCATCCCCATTATTATGCTACTCACCACCACAGAGTACTTATTGCAATACTTGATTGAATTCCCAAAGGGCATGTAATTGCAATACATACTTGGTGGTGGTGAACAGTCCACGGTGGTGTTGTGTGCTACAACGACAGGAATTTAATAGCCTGGTTCTCACTGGTGATAAGTACTTTAAATGTTTATAAAGAGTAAGCTATAATTTAACGACATGGAATGGTTGGTGGTAGTGTGTGCCTAGAGCTTAGAACGGCAGTACATACGGTGGTGAGTAACCTAAAGGGTATTAAATATATTCATTTGGAAGTGGCTTGGCATGGCGTGAATTGATGCTGTACTGTCTGATTGTTCTACCAGGTACTTGTTAATGCCTTCCTTATAAGGCTCTGAGATGCTGTGAGAAACCCAAAGCGATCGGAATCACATCAGGCAGTGGCCATCAATACATATTTACAGCCAGTAATGGTTTGTTTAGTAGGGGTTAATACCCGCAAAGTGACACAAATGCCTGTAGTCAGTGATTATATGAGTACCACTTTCAGAATGGAAGGCTGTATGTGGTGGTGATAGAAATACTGGTAAGAAGATATATGAAAAAACACTTATTGATGTAAGAGTAATTTATAATACAAAATAATTCTTCCTGATACAATTATATAACACATGCCTGAATTCATTATCCCTAATCAAACAATAAGTTATTTAATGTGATTGCTAATATTCATACAAAATGCTGTTAGTAATAGCATAATTGTATTATACTGAACTTGTGTGTACTATTATGTCCAATGTTTCGTATATCTATCAAATGTTTTGGTAATTGGTGAACCATCACCAGAACTCAGTATATTGTATTTGTCATTTTGGCTGTGGCCTCTTCCAACAAGCAATTTGTATTTTTCACATTGCGTTCTGCTGTTTCAGTTGAGGATTGCCTTCTCTGTCTGATTCATGTAACAATTTGATTGAATACTATATGTATAGTAATCACTAGCAAAGATCCATGTCCCCGTTTTTCTACTTCTAAATGTGGTGTTATATCTTATCTTAGTTATATTACTGTTCAAAATCATCATACACTAGGCGAAAAGCTATTTTCAGACATTTAAAGCATCACTAATAATGCAGATTAAAACAATAAAATCAATAGAAAGTTGCTTGTAAGTCGCCGAAAAATTACTTTAAATATTCATAAAATTAAAAAAAGTTTATGAGGCGGAAATTACCGAAGTAACACGGCGAGTTTTCCGGGCATTTACGAGAGCGCACATTTGACATTAATATTAATGAGATACATTAAAAAAATAATCGCTCAATAACGGCACGCATATGCAAATCACTCTATACGTGAGTAATGAACTAATCGCCATTTTTCCAGTACATCTTTTATTTATAGTTTTTCACACACGCAGGGCCTCATTTCCACAATTTATTACCGGTATTTCAAAATTTAATACCTGTATCTTTCATTCACACTTTCTTAACTTCAAGCTATTATTAACGGTTCTCTCATATACTATAGTCGTTAATGACAAATTGATTTTTTAACGATAATATATATTTTCAAATTTTCATTTACCCTTATCAGTGCCTTAATATCATTAACTAAAGCATTACACCACCTAATCAAGGCTGCTGATTCATTTGTATCTATGTTTCTTAAGTTTGTGTTATTCGCAAATGAAATATGTGTTTTACACGTATTCGTATACTTATCAAATTAATATTCTGTGTATGCCTTCTGCCGGGACATATATATGTTGACGCCCACAAACGGGGCCTCAATTAAACAATTTAGTATGGTAAAGGTATTTTATGCGGTGCAAATACTGAACACAACATGAACTACATGGCATGTGTTTTACGTTACATTTGATTGAATATAATAAATTATATGTGTTTGGGCTGATTATTTTTATTAAAAACCTAATGTACCCCTATGGGGCCTCATTTGCTAAATGATGACAGGGACTCAAGTAAATCAATTATATATTTAGCTATGTTTGTACTTACCAATGCCACTGAATTCAATTCGAATAATAAATATAATAAAACATTTGCTTAACATGCATGATTTCCTAATGTAATCCATTTGTTTGTCTTATAACGGGCCTCGTTTTATGTGTAAACCACGAATGGGCCACATTTTCACAATATACTCTCTGACAAATGATTATACATTGAATAAAGACATTATTTGCCATAATATTAACAACATTTAGTGTGTTTTTCTGTACATTTGATAAAATAACAATGTATTTATATTGATTAAGTCATGAAATTTCATATACCCCCTTTGGGGCCTCATTCTGAGAATTGCTCAATGATGACAAGGTGGCATCACTCGGATTCTGTTATCGTATGGTCCAGGGAACAAGAAAATGCCAAAACATTTTGTATAGAAGACATTGCACGGTTAACCCAAAATATGCTGTTTATCTGCCGGACTACTTCGGTATATTTTCTGAAACATAAAAACTGACTGTTATTATATAAATGAATGCTAACAAGTTTGGTCACCAATTGATAGTGGTAAATACAATGCATTTATGACAACCACAATGATCCATGTAATGAAAATGATCTGGTATTAAATTGGTGGGTGTTATGCTGAAAGATTCTGCAAATTATGTATGAATCAATGTCTTCTTACATTGTAGGTACTAAATATTGCTGGTAAATACCAATACATGAATCACGTAATGGATTATGTCAGAAACATCATGGTTCCATTCTACAAGAAGAAGTTACCGGTTCTTGGACTTAGACCAACACAACATGATGAAGAAACAATTGATTCCACCATTGATTTTGAGGTATAAATGAGGGTCACTTGATGTTTAATATCCAACTTATGTGTATAATAGTTGACATTATCTGAAAGATCCAACCTTTGCCTAGAAAACTTGTCAAGCAATATTGAAATCGGAAAACTATCCAAGTTGTCATATACTAATTTATCGAAAAGGGTGGGTGGCACACTAGATTTGCTTTAAAATAATGCATATTAGTAGTCCAAAGGGTGATGTTAATGTTCATGTTTCTATAATTTTCACTCTATTGATTTGAAATTTGCACTTTTCATTCCTTATATACTTACTAAACTGGTGGTTAATCTGTTTTTGTTTGTAAAGTTTAAATGGCTTAAGTAGAAAGTCCAGTCTGCTTTCTAAATGCTAAACATGTGAATTGTTACTAATTGTAAATTAGAATTTTATAAATGTATTTGATGTATAAAATATAATAATATAATATTAATTTGCCTGCTTGAAATAACAGATATTGCAAAATGGTCACAATTATTAATTGCTTGTATACAAACAATCACTGGAAATGATCTCAGTAAATTTCTTTTGGAATTCTCTGAAACTTCACAAGGCTCGAAACCAGTATAAAAATCAACTTCAGATGTCTTTGCTATTTAAATGATCATTGCTGGTCAACTGCTGCTGGTCTGACAGTTATAGTTTTGCTAGATTACTTGCTTTGAAACCAGGATTTTATACTATAAAAGTTTATTTTTTTAGGCTGTGAACTCCACAACAGTTTTTTCTAATAAAAAAGAAGACTGTTCTTGCCTTGGATGCAACAGTAATTATGAACAAGGACTTTGTCGTCAAGAAAGGTGCTCTTCTAAACAGACCCACCAGAATAGGCCAGAAAACAAGGAAAATGATACACATCCCAGTTGGGTTACTTCATCCAAGAACGTTGATGAGTAAGTTTACTTTGAGTCACAAGTCCTGATTAATCAATTTGGAAGTAACAAAGTAAATTAAATAAAAAATAACATAAAGCACATTATTAGATTAAAAACGAGACTTGTAACAGTTAGGGACATCTGCCCATAAATTATGATGTTGATATATGTAGCAATAATGCCTAAATTACAAAGGGACTCCTTATCAAATAATTGTATGGATACAAGTATGAGACATGTCTAGAAATGCTGAGTAATGGTGGGACTAACAAGTAACATTGAAATAGCATTTAAATAACCAAATTTTGATTTTTACAACTATTAAAAGGGTCATAAGCCAGTCGGATTTCGGATGATAATGAATTAGTATGTTTCAATGCAAGAGCATAGATTACACATTATTGAACTTGTTCAGCTTTAACTTATAGTCTGTCCCCACAAATGGATGGAAAGAACACAGACAAACAGTTCAACTTTGATATGCCACTATCAGGAGCATACAAACAACCATTGCCTAAATATATGTGTGTAATTCTGTACATACAAATACCTTTTAGAGAAAAGATCTTTTGTTATCATGTGACTTGTAAATTCTGAAAGTAGTAGTAAAATGGCAGGTACTAATTGTAGTAATTCCCCAGTGATAACCACAGGTGGCAGTATCAGCGTTTGGAAAATAAAATTAAAAAAATTGAAAAAAAAAATCTGTCTCATAGCTAATACACTATAAAGGTATAAAGCGTACTATATGTCTATGTCCAAAGATTGTGGAACATCGCATCTAAAAATAGATTTCGTTCCTAACAATTATATCGATACTCTGAGTGGGGCAGGTATCCAGCCGTTTACTAATAGAATGGCCTCGTGCGAAGTTAAATAACGAAAGGAACACTGTTTGCCGTTTCGCAGTTATAAGATACAATTGAACGAGATTTTCGGTAAGAATAAATATCTTATAGTTTATTTGAATGACTTGTGTAGCGATTTTTCTTCAGCGCCCGTATATTATGCTGAAATGACGAGATGCGATGTTCGACAATCTTTGGCATATAGATATATAGTACGCTCTATACCTTGATAGTATATAAGCTCAGTGACGGATTTTTTAAATATTTTTTTTAATCGTTTTCGGACCAAACACTGATACTGCCACCTGTGGTGATGACCTGCTAATTTTCGTTTAATAGTAAACATGACAAATTATAACCACCTTACGCTTTGCAGATATGAACTTGTCGATTGACCAAATAGCCACAACTCCAGCCATAACAAATTCCCAACTTCCAGAGTCCCCTGCATCAGCCATGTGTGAAACAGTTACAGAAAGGTCCCCTGGTATGTAGTAATTGTTAAAATAGTATGAATTATGATTTTTTATGACAACAAGCATTAAATATAAAATAATTTGATATAGTTGAGCAGTTCTCCAGCAAAACATGGCTGGGTAGAAACAAAACTGAAATTTTGATAATAAAATATCTTACAAAGACAAGACACTTATTAACAGTTTCTGAAAATTTGAAGAAACTATTTTTCACATTTACAAAGTCTTTTTAAACCAACCACTACAGCCTATTTTTGACCTAACATAAATGGGCGTTTAAAAAATCCAGTAGCTGATAATGTGTTGATTGAACTTTGAAATTACGCCACATCTTAGAGTCATATTCTTATTTTAATAATAATCAAATGTGCTCAAATTGTGATTGTTTGCTTGCAGGGAACAATAGCTAGTGTTTATATCCACTCACTCCTTGTTTTTCTTAATATGAGTACAGTTTAGAAACTGATCACTAAGCAACGACAGAAATCATCAAAACCTTTTTTTAGAAAATTTGAACCTAATTGATAGTAATTTACTATCCATTTATTTATAGATAAAACCAAAGGGCACAAATTATTTCGCATTTTGCACCATTTTCTAAATCTTATTGCATAGTAACTGCACAGTGTCACTAAGTCCGGTTTTCCTGGAGGACGGCTGATATATTAATAGACACCAAACTAATAGTGTTGAATAACAAACAATAAAGTTTGCGCCCAAGCATCTTCTGATGGAAAGCAATTTGTTGATTGGAAGCATACAGTGATTGTCCTGTCTGTCTAGCATCCAACTGAAAATGTAAAGCCAAACAAACACTCTTTTGACAGTAAGACCTTGTGATGTTATCAATGCCACCCACAGCCAATATAAAATGTAATGACTACCATAAATTTACGACAGTAAGTAAGTTGCTAAAACAGCTTTCCAACACAGCTGGCACAATTGCAACTTATAGACACTTAGTTTGATTGAATGAATGGCACTTTAATAGTAAACATGACAAATTATAACCACCTTAATATTTGCAGATATGAACTTGTCTATTGAAGAAATAGCCACAACTCCAGCCATGACAAATTCCCAACTTCCAGAGTCCCCTGAACCAGCCATGTGTGAAACAGTTACAGAAAGGTCCCCTGGTATGTAGTATTTGTCATTGTGATTAAGTTATAATTATACAAAGAGAAAAAACGCCAGGGGAAAAAACTTGGATGTTTCCTAATTGCTGTAATGTGTCAAATGCTCCAATATACACAGTAATAGAACAGATAAATAAGTGAATCATTACTGATCTATCTGCAGCTAGTTGCTTCCTCTATACATATATATGCAAATCAACATTGAAATTTCAATATGCTTCAAATGGAATTACTTACAGACCTACACAAAATTGAATAAAGTATTCTGAAATGATATAAACAAAAGAAGTTGAAAACAAGTTGTTTGGTACCGTTCTGCTTAAACAACTAAGAACAAAAGTCGCAAGAGAATGCTTGTAATTAAAATGCCTGTGTTTTAACTGATTGTTAAACATTGCTTGCAACAAAGAGTTGTATATATTTTGTGGTGATTAAAAGATAATTAAAGATGAAATTAGTAAACAAAAAAGTGATCTTTTAAATTTCAGATATTACACCAGTATTGATAACTACCATTACCCAGCCAACCAAGAGTAGTCCGAACAATAAGTGCTTCAAGTGTAGCAAAGTAGGCAGGGCAGGACTATTCTGGGTATCCTGCGACATCTGCCTGCAATGGTATCACAGGACATGTGCCAATATTACTGTGAAACACTTCAAAATGATTGACTCGGGCAAAAACTGGTTTTGTGTTAACTGCCAATGAAGGATTATAATGTGATGCGCTCTGTGACCCTGTTCAAAAAGTGTACATTATTTTCATAAGCAGACACTTCTTGAGCTTTAAGTCTACAAACACATTGACACCCTGAATTTTAATTACAGGCTAATAATCCTATGAATGGACATTGTTGGACAGTTACCTTAATCCCTTATAGGTACATTATAGGCGAAGCATATTTTTACATTAGAACTACATGTTTGATGATGCTCTATTCATGGATTGTGCAATGAACCTTTGGGATAACCATTGTCTCTCTGGCGATCATTTTACTTTTTGTCGGAGTATAAGTCAGATAAAGACTAGTTTTTTATCAAAAGTGTCTTCTTACAAGCGTTATTGTACAGTATTGGGAGGATGAACAACAAATTATCCTCAAAAAACTTAAAACCATGTTAAAAGTTATATTATATTGCTTATTGTATAAATCAGTGACCACTAGGGATGTAACGGTACGCTCACCTCGCGATATGATACATACAGTCATTTTTTCTAACGGTTCGGTATAATTTGGTCTGGCCTGATTTTGGTATGATGCAATATTCTCTAAGAGCAGCTTAAATATTACCATTTTTAAGTGCCAATAAAGTTGTTGATTCTATAACATGTATTATGATGCCCTTATTAACTATTTAAATGAATTTCGACAATATGAAGCATGTCTTAATACACTTAAAACGAGTGATACATGGAAATTACACATAATCAGTAGGTAGTCCGATATTATCATTCTCTGATTGTTATTTTGCTTAAAGCTTATATGGAGCAGTATAGTTGATTCAAAGATCTCTGTCACAACCGCGTAAACAAACATTCATCCCGGTCGATTATAACAGGTGTGTCAGGATTAAATTCTACCATCAATAATACACTTAAATGATTAAAAATCTAATGGTCCTATATCGTAGTGGTTATACTTGCTACATTAACCTATTCAGACATAGAGCATTATGGCGGTTTTGACAGACATCTTTGAATCGACAATACTGAAATTTGGAAGTCTTGTACCGTGAACTGTGTGGGACTGAAGTATGCGGTGTTTTGTGTACTGCAGTGTACCGTAACAGCCCTAGTGACCACATAACTGGTACACCCATAAATGTATAGATAATATAAGATATCCTTGTATTAACCTTGTATATGTTTGTATGTGAAATATAAGCAACTTAAAACCATGTTAAAAGTTATGTTGTATTGCTTATTGTATGAATCCCACTTCAACCAATCACTTAGGCTAATGCCAAATATGCATCTAATACATTTATAGTCAATGAAAAAACTCTCAAGAGACCTGATTTTATCAATTTTGAAGTGAATTATATTAGCATGACATCCACTATTAGGTCAATCAAAGTCCAAAGGGAATAAAAAACTATTTACTAGTAGATGGTTTTTAATGAATTATTTTACACTAGGTCAAAAATAACATCATGCACCTGTGTGTATTCATGATATAGTGACTACCACCTGAATTTTAAGGTGTGAAGTAACTGAGTAACCGGAGGTAACCTGCAAGTAACCAAAGGAATAGTGCAGTGACCTGAATTACTAGTATACAGGGGTTGTTTTATAAATTTAAGCAAAGTAACATGTGAAGTAACTGAGTAACCAGAGGTAACCTGCATGTAACCAAAGGAATAGTGCAGTAACCTGAGTTACTAGTATACAGGGGTTGTTTTATAAATTTAAGCGAAGTAACTTCAACAGTAACTGAGTAACCGGATGTAACCTGCAAGGAACCAAAGAAATAGTGCAGTAACCTGAGTTACCAGTATACAGGGGTTGTTTAATAAATTTAAGCAAAGTAACTTGTATAGTAACTGAGTAACCAGATGTAACCTGCATGTAACCAAAGGAATAGTGCAGTAACCTGAGTTACCAGTATACAGGGGTTGTTTTATAAATTTAAGCAAAGTAACTTGTATAGTAACTGAGTAACCAGATGTAACCTGCATGTAACCAAAGGAATAGTGCAGTAACCTGAGTTACCAGTATACAGGGGTTGTTTTATAAATTTAAGCAAAGTAACTTGTGAAGTAACTGAGTAACCGGATGTAACCTGCAAGTAACCAAAGGAATAGTGCAGTAACCTGAGTTACCAGTATACAGGGGTTGTTTTATAAATTTAAGCAAAGTAACTTGTGAAGTAACTGAGTAACCGGATGTAACCTGCAAGTAACCAAAGGAATAGTGCAGTAACCTGAGTTACCAGTATACAGGGGTTGTTTTATAAATTTAAGCAAAGTAACTTGTATAGTAACTGAGTAACCAGATGTAACCTGCAAGTTACCAAAGGAATAGTGCAGTAACCTGAGTTACCAGTATACAGGGGTTGTTTAATAAATTTAAGCAAAGTAACTTGTATAGTAACTGAGTAACCAGATGTAACCTGCATGTAACCAAAGGAATAGTGCAGTAACCTGAGTTACCAGTATACAGGGGTTGTTTAATAAATTTAAGCAAAGTAACTTGTATAGTAACTGAGTAACCAGATGTAACCTGCAAGTAACCAAAGGAATAGTGCAGTAGCCTGAGTTACTAGTATACAGGGGTTGTTTAATAAATTTTAGCAAAGTAACTTGTATAGTAACTGAGTAACCGGAGGTAACCTGCAAGTTACCAAAGGAATAGTGCAGTAAACTGAGTTACCAGTATACAGGGGTTGTTTTATAAATTTAAGCAAAGTAACTTCAATAGTAACTAAGTAACCGGAGGTAACCTGCAAGTAACCAAAGGAATAGTGCAGTAACCTGAGTTACTAGTATACAGGGGTTGTTTTATAAATTTAAGCAAAGTAACTTCAATAGTAACTGAGTAACCGGAGGTAACCTGCAAGTTACCAAAGGAATAGTGCAGTAACCTGAGTTACCAGTATACAAGGGTTGTTTTATAAATTTAAGCAAAGTAACTTCAATAGTAACTGAGTAACCGGAGGTAACCTGCAAGTTACCAAAGGAATAGTGCAGTAACCTGAGTTACCAGTATACAGGGGTTGTTTTATAAATTTAAGCAAAGTAACTTCAATAGTAACTATGTAACCGGAGGTAACCTGCAAGTTACCAAAGAAATAGTGCAGTAACCTGAGTTACCAGTATACAGGGGTTGGTTAATAAATTTAAGCAAAGTAACTTGTATAGTAACTGAGTAACCAGATGTAACCTGCAAGTAACCAAAGGAATAGTGCAGTAGCCTGAGTTACTAGTATACAGGGGTTGTTTAATAAATTTTAGCAAAGTAACTTGTATAGTAACTGAGTAACCAGAGGTAACCTGCAAGTAACCAAAGAAATATTGCAGTAACCTGAGTTACTAGTATACAGGGGTTGTTTTATAAATTTAAGCAAAGTAACTTCAATAGTAACTGAGTAACCGGAGGTAACCTGCAAGTTACCAAAGGAATAGTGCAGTAAACTGAGTTACCAGTATACAGGGGTTGTTTTATAAATTTAAGCAAAGTAACTTCAATAGTAACTAAGTAACCGGAGGTAACCTGCAAGTAACCAAAGGAATAGTGCAGTAACCTGAGTTACTAGTATACAGGGGTTGTTTTATAAATTTAAGCAAAGTAACTTGTGAAGTAACTGAGTAACCGGAGGTAACCTGCAAGTTACCAAAGGAATAGTGCAGTAGCCTGAGTTACTAGTATACAGGGGTTGTTTTATAAATTTAAGCAAAGTAACTTCAATAGTAACTGAGTAACCGGAGGTAACCTGCAAGTAACCAAAGGAATAGTGCAGTAACCTGAGTTACCAGTATACAGGGGTTGTTTTATAAATTTAAGCAAAGTAACTTGTGAAGTAACTGAGAAACCGGAGGTAACCTGCAAGTAACCAAAGGAATAGTGCAGTAACCTGAGTTACCAGTATACAGGGGTTGTTTTATAAATTTAAGCAAAGTAACTTGTATAGTAACTGAGTAACCGGATGTAACCTGCAAGTAACCAAAGGAATAGTGCAGTAACCTGAGTTACCAGAATACAGGGGTTGTTTTATAAATTTAAGCAAAGTAACTAGTATAGTAACTGAGTAACCGGAGGTAACCTGCAAGTAACCAAAGGAATAGTGCAGTAACCTGAGTTACCAGTATACAGGGGTTGTTTTATAAATTTAAGCAATTTTGAAAGTAACTTGTGAAGTAACTGAGTAACCGGAGGTAACCTGCAAGTAACCAAAGGAATAGTGCAGTAACCTGAGTTACCAGTATACAGGGGTTGTTTTATAAATTTAAGCAAAGTAACTTGTATAGTAACTGAGTAACCAGATGTAACCTGCAAGTAACCAAAGGAATAGTGCAGTAACCTGAGTTACCAGAATACAGGGGTTGTTTTATAAATTTAAGCAATTTTGAAAGTAACTTGTGAAGTAACTGAGTAACCGGAGGTAACCTGCAAGTAACCAAAGGAATAGTGCAGTAACCTGAGTTACCAGTATACAGGGGTTGTTTTATAAATTTAAGCAAAGTAACTTGTATAGTAACTGAGTAACCAGATGTAACCTGCAAGTAACCAAAGGAATAGTGCAGTAACCTGAGTTACCAGAATACAGGGGTTGTTTTATAAATTTAAGCAATTTTGAAAGTAACTTGTGAAGTAACTGAGTAACCGGAGGTAACCTGCAAGTAACCAAAGGAATAGTGCAGTAACCTGAGTTACCAGTATACAGGGGTTGTTTTATAAATTTAAGCAAAGTAACTTGTATAGTAACTGAGTAACCAGATGTAACCTGCAAGTAACCAAAGGAATAGTGCAGTAACCTGAGTTACCAGAATACAGGGGTTGTTTTATAAATTTAAGCAATTTTGAAAGTAACTTGTGAAGTAACTGAGTAACCGGAGGTAACCTGCAAGTAACCAAAGGAATAGTGCAGTAACCTGAGTTACCAGTATACAGGGGTTGTTTTATAAATTTAAGCAAAGTAACTTGTATAGTAACTGAGTAACCAGAGGTAACCTGCAAGTAACCTGCAAGTATCCTGCAAGTAACCAAATGAATAGTGCAGTAACCTGAGTTACCAGTATACAGGGGTTGTTTTATAAATTTAAGCAAAGTAACTTGTGAAGTAACTGAGTAACTGGAGGTAACCTGCAAGTAACCAAAGGAATAGTGCAGTAACCTGAGTACCAGTATACAGGGGTTGTTTTATAAATTTTAGCAAAGTAACTTGTATAGTTAATGAGTAACCGGATGTAACCTGCAAGTAACCAAAGGAATGGTGCAGTAACCTGAGTTACCAGAATACAGGGGTTGTTTTATAAATTTAAGCAATTTTGAAAGTAACTTGTGAAGTAACTGAGTAACTGGAGGTAACCTGCAAGTAACCAAAGAAATAGTGCAGTAACCTGAGTTACTAGTATACAGGGGTTGTTTTATAAATTTAAGCAAAGTAACTTGTATAGTAACTGAGTAACCGGAGGTAACCTGCAAGTAACCAAAGGAATAGTGCAGTAACCTGAGTTACCAGTATACAGGGGTTGTTTTATAAATTTAAGCAAAGTAACTTGTATAGTAACTGAGTAACCAGATGTAACCTGCATGTAACCAAAGGAATAGTGCAGTAACCTGAGTTCCCAGTATACAGGGGTTGTTTTATAAATTTAAGCAAAGTAACTTGTGAAGTAACTGAGTAACCGGAGGTAACCTGCAAGTAACCAAAGGAATAGTGCAGTAACCTGAGTTACCAGTATACAGGGGTTGTTTTATAAATTTAAGCAAAGTAACTTGTATAGTAACTGAGTAACCAGATGTAACCTGCATGTAACCAAAGGAATAGTGCAGTAACCTGAGTTACCAGTATACAGGGGTTGTTTTATAAATTAGTAACTGAGTTGTGATATCATTATCATAAAATCCATAGTATATAGTATAACAGAGGAATAGTAACCACATAGACTTAAATAAAGTAACCAAAAGAATAGAAGGGTAACCAGAGGTAACCAAAGACATAGTGCGGTTACTTTCGTATGCCTATGATTATGAAGCATTAAAAAGTGCATAACTAGGGCCATATCTATTCGTCGGTCCCGGTGTAGCCAAAAAATCGTAAGCTATAAATATCGTTGGACATCCGGTTCCGGTAAGAGGAATATCACGATGGCCGTGAAATTCGCGAGTCATGAAAGATCTCAGACTATTTATGACTGCGCACACGTCAATTAAAGTATTGAAGAAACTGTTAAAATACATCAAACATTTGTAAAATGTTGCAAAACATAGTAATCCGTGAAATTGCTTTAGATATTAATTTTAATGTTTGTTTTGCTTCGGAATTAAATTGCCTAAATTCAGCGACATCGTCGGTTCAGTTTAAAATCCATTTTCCGGAATGCCGGACTTTTGTAGTATTTATAAATACCTCGAAGCTTCGGCAAACTATGTGATGATTTCTGGCTATATATTTACGTATAACGGCTAATTGGCGGACATATGCAGCAAAATATCACAAAATTAAATGATATTAAATACATCAATAACACACAATAAGACACAAATAATATAATTCTGATGTTGAAACAATTTCTGTCCGTTAGATGTGCCACCTTATATTTTTAGATGCTAGCGTTTGTAAATAATAAATCATAAATAATTCAATTAAATGCTTTAAATAATATGTGGTATAGTAATTTTCTCAGGTCCTGTACTGTGTACTATAGGTATGTATATGATTTAATTACTAGCTAGAGTAGGAACAATATAATTATTTAATTGTTCCTGAATAGAGAAAAGATCGCCTCCTCGATAGCCTAGTGGTTGAGCATTCACTTTGAATGCGGGAGGTCCAGGGTTCGACCCAAGGCTGCGTCATCCCAAAGACAAAATAAAAATGGTACCAGAAATTCCATTGCTACAGGCTCAGCATATAAGGGAAACTGGCTCTCTTCTCTCATATATATGTAGCCTAGTGGTGACCAGGATAACATCAGGAATGAGGTGTCGAGAATGATTAATATGAGTTTGAAAGTTTTTTTACAATCGACCTTAAATAAATTAAAATAAACTATAGAGGAAAGTTGTGTAAATGTAGGCGCCCTACTACCCCTATAATTAGAGTGCAGCAGGTAGACTAGTCGCTATACTGCTTTGAGAATTTGTTCTGTAATCAATCATTTTCCCTGCATGTGAAGGGTCCTGAGTTCTAGCCCTGGTAAGGCTGAAAATTTTACTAAGCCTATGTGTTGCAGTCTGACCAGCTTCTTTGCCTCATGAAGGAGACGGACCTTGATCGTGGTTGAGCTCCATTTTTCTTTGAAGACTACATAGATGATAAGTCGAACATAAATAATTATGTATTAGGCCTAAAATAAAATATTTTGTTTCCTGTAACCCTACCGACAATTTTGTCTAATTCGGGGTTTTTGCTTGTATACTACAAAAGGTTTCATCACTTAAGTATTAATTATATGATAGGGGTTGTGGCTGTAGACTAAAATCTGTGACAAAATTTGGTTGTTGGGACCCTTTTCATAAAAAAACCCCTACCTACCAACCCATCTTCTTTCGAGCATGTTACAGGAAACGAACATATATTTGTTGGCCTTATAACTTTTTTCAAATAAGATAGGTTACTGTAAAATCATTAATTTCTGTGGGGGATTAAATTTCGTGGATTTCATGGTTTATCTTCTACCACGAAATTTAATCCCTCAAACAATAATTTAGACCCTTGTATTTATTACCTGAAATGCAAAATCCACGAATTAACGTCCCATCGAAATGGTCTTTTTAACCAAAACCATGAAATTTCGTCCCATCAGAATTAAATGACTTTACAGTATTCTCCAATATGGAAATTCTTTAAAAATACATGAGTGAATCTGACAATGATTGAGGCTGGGGAATCAGGTAAAACCAGTGCCCACAGTTAAAATAGACATAATGGATATACACAAATGCATTTAAATAACGAGTAGAAGATACCACAGCCGACTTCTAAGGATGGTTATTTGGTGGACTTGAGATCAGGAATTTGGGACCTTGGTGGTCTGAGATCAATAGTTCACTTGCAGTATAATTCAGTTATTTTATACCAGCCTGTATTTTGGAACTTATATCTGCATTTGTTACATTGTATTATTGTAATTAATAATTAAAGAACTGGCTTTGCATGCATGTGTGCATTCTGAATTTTTCTCAGGTTGAAGTCCAACCACCTTTATTTCGGGAGGAGGTATGCTCAGCTTCCCGGGCTCTTAGCTTTAATAAACAATGTAAATATACCCTGCTATGACCGACCGACATGTGCAAATCACTATACACCCTCACCAAAGATGGGGTGGGGCATTTAATTACATTTTCACCAAAATTCCCTTAAGGGTCCAGACACTTGAGGTGTTTGGGTCTGGACCTTTTTGATCAGCCCATGGACAACATCCAAATGTTTCTCACTAGTATTGCAGGTTTGTTGATCGCAGACCTGGCTTTCTGTCACTTCTGGGTAAAGTGCAGTATATGTATAATTCTTAATGCACCATATTATCATGACTCTGATAAGTCAATATGACGGTTTTATCAGCTGTGTGCACACGCAGTGTCACTGATAATATGTTCCTCAATCGGACATATTCTATGAATGTATCTCCCAGCTGAGCTATTTTGTAAGCCATTTCTTACTAAGTCTGAACACTAAGTTGATTGAAAACAAACACCAGCTTGCAAGGACCACATATATTTAATTAACAGGACTGTTCTTTCCCATATCTAGGAATTTTGATGACCATGTTAGAAAATCTGTCGATTTACACAGACTACAAGTTAAGTTATGCAAAAAGATACATGCAACACAGTCAAATATAACTAAGTCTTAAGTCTTATGTAGTGACAATAACCACTATGTTGTATAGCTTGGCTATTATGAACTGAGCCTGACCTTTATGCAAGAATATATTACGAGGTTCTTGCTTTGAATATATCAATTTCCGCAAGCAAATCGTGCAATATCGGCATTTAAGATTTGTGTTTGTATTACATCTTGAGCGTCATCGTGATACTTCCCGATTATGAAAACATACACTCAGTGTTGTAAACGTAGACAATATATTGACTGTTAAATTATGCTAATCAAAAGGTCAGGCTCATGTCAATGTGGCCAAGCTATAAACAAGACATATTAATTCTGTTCATAAAAAGTGCTTATTATACGCTGGAGGTAATTCAACAGCCAAAAGTAGTACGGTTTTAAAAGTACGGTTTTAAACTGTGATATATTATATCGGAAATTTAATTACGGCACAGTCCTATACATTAACATGTCCCAAATAAGATACAGAAACATACACTCAACAGATTTAAAAATGCACCAGTATACAAAATAATTTTGTCAAAATTATGTTCAGCTGAAATTAAAGAGTTTACAGTATTTCGGGTCTATAATCTGTTACTAAGCACACAAAATGACAGGGTTATAACTTTCTGTTCCAAGCATGTCTATTTCTGCAAGTTGTTTGGTGTAGAGCACTCTGTCAAGTACAGCTGTAACGAGTATACCACACAGCGTAAAAACCATATCACTGTATACTTTATCGAATTACTATAAAATAAACTTGTATCCTTTATTGCTATTGAAAGCCTACAGTCTTGTCAAATCTGATCCCCTGTATGACTTATTGTCATACTATATTATTCAATGTGAACTGCAATTGTGGGAAATCAACCTTTTTAATACACAGTGTACACTTGTATACATTCTTCGTAGCACATCAATGATAAAGGTACATGTACATTTCTTGTTGTTCGTCCATCATTGCACGATGGACCATGACTTCCTTCTACGCTGTTGATTGGATTCTGGATTCTGTGTGTCCAGAGGTGGCTCAACAAACCGATCTGGGCACAAACGTAGCGACCACAAGTAGGACACTTGAAGTTGGTGATTATTGTGGAGGTACTGGCTGACTTGGCCTTTCGGAGGGCACGCTTCTCCCTTGCAGCAACAAGACGAGATTCTTTTGATACTTAGACACTGATAGTGCTGAGATGACGCCAGTGGGGACAGTCAAGAGCATGGTTTTTTCAAATTTTCCACTTGATGTTCATTGCCTTGATGGAATACTTCAGGGTGTCTTTGTATCTCTTCTTTTGTCCACCTACGGTTATCTTTCCTGATTCAAACTCACCCTATTGGAGTTACAATTCTTGAAAAAGCTTCAGCATTCTGGAAAAGAAAATTAATACTTAAAGTAACAAAGGCTCTGCATCTAAATAGCCTAATGGTAAAACCTCTGCTTCAAGTGAGGGGGCCCATGGTTTAATTCCAAGCCATATGTCACCTACTGACGGCCCGACCTGTGCAAAGCATTATACCCCATTATAAAGATAATGGGGGGGGGAATAATTAATAAGAAGGAATAATATAGGCTAAATATTGATGAAATGTAAGCATGGTTAAAAGCTTTTATAATTTTTGTAAAACATCAACCATCAGAAATATGTACAGAAAGTGGCAAACAAGCAAAATAATTGATCTCTGTATATATACGAGTTCCAAAAGTTCCGCATCCAATATATGGTATGTCTTTTTTACTAGAATCTCCAACTTATTTATGATAATTCAAATGCGCATGTGTAGAGCTATGTGTACTTGGTATAAATCCATGACAGTTATCGATTTGAAGATATGTATCGATCCATAATAAAACCACATGTGACACCACCCCACGATTCCAAAGTACAAACAACGATAAACTACTATTTTGCAGTGGAAGGGAGGTAATAATCAAAATAAATATAAAAAATTATCTCTCTTTGACCACAGACAATTATTGATGTTGCAAGAGAGTCTGTACAACAGGCCAGATTTTAAGAAACAACCTCCTTGACATAAAAAACGCAACATAAAAGCAAGTTTCCCATAATTTTAATGTTGGGTGAAATAGTTTCAACATAAACACTTAGGGTACGCAAATGTACAGTGTTCCTAAAAATGTCTTTTAAGTTAACTATTAAAAAAAAAATGAATTTTTAATTAAGATGCAGAACTTTTGGAACTCAGTATACTTACATTATGTTTTAATCACAGAAAGGCTGAGAATCAGTAACCTCACCACATCAGTCTTTCTCAACAGTTTACTGTCGCCAAATGGTTCACAGTGACATTTCATCTTCTTTAGCTGAATCTTTACAACTTCAAAATATCATTCATTGAACTTTGAACAATATGTCACATCTGAAGAGGAAAAATAATACAAAAGTATGTTCAGTAATGTATAGTGTAGATATAAGAATACATCTAAAACATAGCCAAAACAAAATAATTCTGTGGTTTCGGCAACCCTAATTTCTGGCTGTTCAAATTCAATTGCTATTCTGCAGGAAGTCAAAATTGAGCATTGGTTGCCTAGCCCTAGAAATAAATAAAATTTTAAAAGAACATGTATGCTGATGGTAGACTTGTCCAGGGAGTGAAATTCCAGTGTCATGCTTGCCAAACATGGGCTTTTTAGGTTGCGGGCAAGTTAATTTTATTATCCAGCATACCAAAGTCCTCTTTTATCAAAAGATACCGTACATAAAATCAAAATACTTTTGTGTGTGAGTGTGAAAATCAAACATGAATCAGTTATGAAAAATATAAGACAACTAAAAGAAATGACCGACTGTCACACTACTGACTTAATCATATCAGGCACAATTATTCGTAAAGGAAACTCTATCACAGGAAGCCACTTAAAGTCAAGAATCAACAATATCATGCCTCACAGGAAGACAACGTAAGGTATAAGATCAACAATATCAAGCTGGGCCTGAAAAACCATGAAAATCCAACCTGAATTAGTTATAAAAAATGTAAGACAACTGAAAGAAATGACCATCCATCACACTACAGCCTTAATCATATCAAGCATGATTATTCATACAGGAAACGGTACCACAGGAAGTCAACATAAGGGATAAGATCAACAATATCATGCCTAGGCCTGAAAAACCATGAAAAACCAAATGAATCAGTTATAAAAAATGTAAGACAACTGAAAGAAATGACTGACTATCACACTATGGACTTAATCATATCAGGCATGATTATCGATACAGGAACTGTATCACAAGAAGTCAACATAAGGTAAAAGATCAACAATATCAAGTCAGGACCCGAAAACCCATGAAAATCCCACCTGAATCAGTTATAAAAAATGTAAGACAACTGAAAGAAATTACTGACTATCACACCACAGATTTAATCACATCAGACATGATTATCTATACAGGAAAATTTAGGAAATGTATCACAGGAAGTCAACATAAGGCATAAGATCATTAATATCAAGCCAGGGCCTGAAAACCATGAAAATCCAACCTGAATCAGTTATAAAAAATGTAAGACAACTGAAAGAATTGACCAACTATCACACTACGGACTTAATCATATCAGGCATGATTGTTTATACAGGAAACGGTATCACAGGAAGTCAACATAAGGGATAAGAGCAACAATATCAAGCCAGGGTCTGAAAAACCATGAAAATCCTACCTGAATCAGTTATAAAAATTGTAAGACAACTGAAAGAAATTACTGACTATCACACCACAGACTTAATCATATCAGGCATGATTATCGATACAGGAAAATTGAGTGAATGTATCAAAGGAAGTCAACATAAGGGATAATATCAACAATATTATGCCTAGGCCTGAAAAAACATGAAAATCTGACATTAATCAGGTATAAAGAATGTAAGACAACTGAAAGAAATGACTGACTATCACACTACGGACTTAATCATATCAGGCAAGATTATCGATACAGGCACTGTCAACATAAGGTATAAGATCAACAAGGCATGATTATTGATACAAGAAACTGTATCACGAGACGTCAACATAAGGTATAAGATCAACAATATCAAGCCATTGCGTTAAAAACCATGAAAATCCAACATTAATCAGTTATAAAAAATGTAAGACAATTGAAAGAAATTACTGACTATCACACCACAGATTTAATCATATCAGACATGATTATCTATACAGGAAAATTGAGGAAATGTATCACGGGAAGTCAACATAAGGTATAAAATCATTAATATCAAGCCAGGGCCTGAAAACCATGAAAATCCAACCTGAATCAGTTATAAAAAATGTAAGACAACTGAAAGAATTGACCAACTATCACACCACAGATTTAATCATATCAGACATGATTATCTATACAGGAAAATTGAGGAAATGTATCACAGGAAGTCAACATAAGGTATAAAATCATTAATATCAAGCCAGGGCCTGAAAACCATGAAAATCCAACCTGAATCAGTTATAAAAAATGTAAGACAACTGAAAGAAATGACTGACTACCACACTACAGACTTAATCATATCAGGCATGATTGTTTATACAGGAACTGTAATACAGGAAGTCAACTTAAGGTGAAATATCAAGTATATCATGCCTAGGTCTGAAAAACCATGAAAATCTTATATTAATCAATTATAAAAAATGTAAGACAACTGAAAGAAATAACCGACTATCACACTACGGACTTAATCATAACAGGCATGATTATTGATACTGGCACTGTCAACATCAGGTATAAGATCAACAAGGCATGATTATTGATACAAGAAACTGTATCACGAGACGTCAACATAAGGTATAAGATCAACAATATCAAGCCATTGTGTTGAAAACCATGAAAATCCAACATTAATCAGTTATAAAAAATGTAAGACAATTGAAAGAAATTACTGCCTACCACACTACAGACTTAATCATATCAGGCATGATTATTGATACAGGAACTGTATCACAGGAAGTCAACATAAGGTAAAGGATCGACAATATCATGCCAATGCCTGAAAAACCATGAAAATCCAACATGAATCAGTTGTAAAAAATGTAAGACAACTCAAAGAAATGACCGACTACCACACTACAGACTTAATCATATCAGGCATGATTGTTTATACAGGAAAAGGTATCACAGGAAGTCAACATAAGCGATAAGATCAACAATATCATAGCTAGGCCTGAAAAACCATGAAAATCCAAACTGAATCAGTTATAAAAAATGTAAGACAACTGAAAGAATTGACCAACTATCACACTACGGACTTAATCATATCAGGCATGATTATCGATACAGGAACTGTATCACAAGAAGTCAACATAAGGTAAAAGATCAACAATATCAAGTCAGGGCCTGAAAAATCATGAAAATCCGACCTGAATAAGTTATAAAAAATGTAAGACAACAGAAAGAATTGACCAACTAACACACTACGGCCTTAATCATATCAAGCATGATTATTGATACAGAAAACAGTATCACAGGAAGTCAACATAAGGGATAAGATCAACAATATCATGGCTAGGTCTGAAAAACCATGAAAATCTGACATTAATCAGTCATAAAAAATGTAAGACAACTAAAAGAATTGACCAAATATCACACTACAGATTAATCATATCAAGCATGATTATTGATACAGGAAACGGTATCACAGGAAGTCAACATAAGGGACAAGAGCAACAATATCAAGCCAGGGAATGAAAAACATGAAAATCCGACCTGAATCAGTTATAAAAAATGTAAGACAACTTAAAGAAATGACTGACTATCACACTAGGGACTTAATCATATCAGGCAAGATTATCGATACAGGCACTGTCAACTTAAGGTATAAGATCAACAAGGCATGATTATTGATACAAGAAACTGTATCATGAGACGTCAACATAAGGTATAAGATCAACAATATCAAGCCATTGCGTTAAAAACCATGAAAATCCAACGTTATAAAAAATGTAAGACAATTGAAAGAAATTACTGACTACCACACTACGGACTTAATCATATCAGGCATGATTATTGATACAGGAACTGTATCACAGGAAGTCAACTTAAGGTAAAGGATCGACAATATCATGCCGATGCCTGAAAAACCATGAAAATCCAAGATGAATCAGTTGTAAAAAATGTAAGACAACTGAAAGAAATGACTGACTATCACACTACGGACTTAATCATATCAGGCAAGATTATCGATACAGGCACTGTCAACATAAGGTATAAGATCAACAAGGCATGATTATTGATACAAGAAACTGTATCACGAGACGTCAACATAAGGTATAAGATCAACAATATCAAGCCATTGCGTTAAAAACCATGAAAATCCAACGTTATAAAAAATGTAAGACAATTGAAAGAAATTACTGACTACCACACTACGGACTTAATCATATCAGGCATGATTATTGATACAGGACCTGTATCACAGGAAGCCAACTTAAGGTAAAGGATCGACAATATCATGCCGATGCCTGAAAAACCATGAAAATCCAAGATGAATCAGTTGTAAAAAATGTAAGACAACTGAAAGAATTGACCATCAATCACACTATGGCCTTAATCATTTAAAGCATGATTATTCATACAGGAAACGGTATCACAGGAAGTCAACATAAGGTATAAAATCATTAATATCAAGCCAGGGCCTGAAAACCATGAAAATCCAACCTGAATCAGTTATAAAAAATGTAAGACAACTGAAAGAAATGACCAACTATCACACTACAGACTTAATCATATCAGGCATGATTGTTTATACAGGAACTGTAATACAGGAAGTCAACATAAGGTGAAGTATCAAGTATATCATGCCTAGGTCTGAAAAACCATGAAAATCTTACATTAATCAATTATAAAAAATGTAAGACAACTGAAAGAAATTACTGACTATCCCACCACAGATTGAATCACATCAGACATGATTATCTATACAGGAAAATTGAGGAAATGACTATCACAGGAAGTCATCATAAGGTATAAAATCATTAACATCAAGCCAGGGCCTGAAAACCATGAAAATCCAACCTGAATCAGTTATAAAAAATGTAAGACAACTGAAAGAAATTACCGACTATCACACTACGGACTTAATCATATCAGGCATGATTATTGATACACTGTATCACAGGAAGTCAGCATAAGGTATAAAATCATTATCATCAAGCCAGGGCCTGAAAACCATGAAAATCCAACCTGAATCAGTTATAAAAAATGTAAGACAACTGAAAGAAATTACCAACTATCACACTATGGACTTAATCATATCAAGCATTATTATATCATAAGGATATAGATTCAACAATTTTATGCGTTGATTTAGAAAAAAAATATAAATAAATATCCAATCTGAATCATTTTATAAAAAATGTAAGACAACTGCAAGAAATGACCAACTATCTCACTTACTGACTTATTCATATCAAGGACCATTATTGATACAGGAAACTGAAACTCAAGGAGTCAACATAAGCTATAGAATCACCAAGTTTATGGGTAGGCTTCGAAAACCCATGAATATCCAACATATTTTCTTAAAAAAAGGTCAGACAAATAAAAGAGACCAACTATCCCACTAACCAACTTATTCATACATATGAAGGATCATTATTGATACAGGACTAAGGACTCAATTAGATAGTGTTTTGACTGAATTCATTAACTGTTACAGCTCACTTGTCACACCATAGAAAATCTATCTAGAATTCAAGTGGAATTTTAATGTAATAATTTTATTTCAGTGAGATTCACTAGAATTCCAGTGAGATTTTAACCAGCGCCACTATGTACCGTTGGTACGTTATTGGTACGGTCGCTACAGCGTTTAGTATATTACTATTAATGTTGTAAGAGTTATCTCCCTTAGTTATTATTACGCCTTTTGTAGTCACGAGAAGTTGATTCACGTTTCTCTGCCAATAAAAGTTGTTTGTATCGTTACTGTTGTTCCTTATTAACTGGCGTGGTGGCAGCCGTAGGATTCATGGACATTTGAACGTAAACGTCTAAAAAACCAGTGTATGGAACAACTTGCTGTAACAAAAGCAGTGACGAGACAGTTTATCTTTAATTGTTAAAAGCAAATTAACTAAAATGGCTGGTGTAAGGGCACCAAAACAATGGTCCCTAACCAAAACAGAAACAATAACATCGTTTGAAGGGTGGAAACAAAACCTAGAGTATACACTTTCCCTAGATCATAACTTCGCCAATTTTCTTGTGGATGGGTTTACATGGGCGAAAAAGACAGCAACTAACCCACTCAGGGGTTTCATAGACGATGGTGATGCTGTTCCAGAGGCCCAGAGACGTACAGCAGCACAGAAGAGTACCCATCTTGAACTAATGTTGGGGCAGATTGCTAATTTCTGTCCAGTGATCTCAAGAAACACAATTGTAAAAAATTCCACATCAATAAATTGTATATGGCAAGCCATTCGATTGCATTTCGGTTTCCAGACATCTGGAGGACATTTTATGAATTTTGACAATATGAAATTGGAACATGGAGAACGCCCGGAGGATTTGTTCCAAAGGCTTACCAGTTTCATTGAGGACAATCTTCTTCGCTCTGATGGGTCTATAAGACACCATGGTGACGTCCCGGACAGCGACGAAGAGATTTCGCCTACCATTGAAAATTTAATAGTACTTACTTGGCTGAGGCTAATTCACCCGGAACTCCCAAGTCTGGTGAAACAGAGATATGGTACATCGCTAAGGTCACAGACACTCGCATCTCTTAAGCCTGAGATATCTCTGGCCCTAGATTCGTTGTTAGAAGAGGTTCATTCTGTGGCGGAAGTGAAAGTGTTGAGAGCATCATTCCAAGTGAAGAACAAAGTTTCAAGCAAAAAACCTTCCAAATCATGTATCTTGTGTAAACAGGCTGGCCGGCCTAACCAGCACTTCCTAAGTAAATGTGTATATCTCCCAGAGGAAGACCGAGTATATATAAGTAAAGCTAGACAGACTATAGCACATGATGACTCACCAGAAGTTAGCGATGATGACAACGATCGTAGTAGCTTCACAGTAGCTGCTACATCCAGGCGCGTCAGCACCAAACAGTCGCCATACTTTAAAGTTTTTTTTAAACATTTTCCGTTACATCTTACACTTGATACAGGAGCTGAAATATCGATGATTAAGGCTTCAACTGCTACGCGCATAGGTGCAGTGATTACCAAGAGTAATCAAAGCGCTTGTCAAGCTGATGGATTAACCCCCTTAGAAGTGATTGGAGAAACTAGACTAAATCTATGTAGACAAGATAAAGTCATGTATTTGGAAGCTCTAGTTGTAAGCGATCTTGATAGCGACATACTTGCCGGGATCCCTTTCATGACGCGTAATGACATTTCAGTCCGACCGGCTAAACAACAAATTACCATAGATGGTTGTGAGGTTTTCAACTATGGTTCGCGTATTGGTGACAAAAACCTTAATCGCGTGAGACGAGCTCAAGCCTACATCCTACGAGCAAAGGCTGGTACCATTTGGCCAGGAGACTATGTTGAACTTGATGTCCCATCTGACTTCATGGAGGACGGCATTGTAGCCGTGGAACCGCGAAATGATACTCATTACAATGATAACTGGCCAGGACCACAAATAACTCATTCGATTGGTGGAAAAATTCGTTTGGTCAATGACACTGTTAAACCGCAACAATTAAGGAGAAACGATCAAGTATGCCAAGTGTTAAATACGTGTGTGCCATCCATCAATGACGATGGTAACAATGTTCCAAGAGTGTCCGCCGCGGCTTCTCACATTAAATGTAACTCTGACACAGTCAAACTTGATCCAGATGAAATTCTTCCTTGTGACATTCGTAAAAAATTCCAAGAACTGTTGAGGGAACACGATGAAGTTTTCAGTAATGATATACAGGGTTATAATGGGGCGGAGGGATCTTTCGAAGCAGTTGTTAATATGGGACCAACTCAACCGCCACAGCGCAAAGGTCGTCTTCCTCAGTATGGACGCAATAAATTAGTAGAGCTACAAGAAAAATTTGACCAGTTAGAGGCTCAGGGTGTATTTAAGCGGCCAGAGGACGTTGGCGTTACCGTTGAATATTTGAACCCGTCATTTCTGATTAAGAAATCTTCAGGTGGATTTCGTTTAGTAACTGCATTCGGTGAAGTTGGTCAGTACAGCAAGCCACAACCTTCGTTAATGCCAGATGTAGACTCAGTGTTGAGGAACGTTGGACAATGGAAATATATCATAGTGGCGGATCTCACAAGTGCATTTTACCAGATACCACTGTCGCGTACGTCGATGAAATATTGCGGTGTAGCAACACCGTTTCGAGGGGTTCGAGTGTACACTAGAAGTGCCATGGGAATGCCTGGCTCTGAAACAGCTCTAGAAGAATTAATGTGCCGGGTGCTTGGTGACTGTTTGCAGGATGGCTGCGTTGCAAAATTAGCAGATGATTTGTACTGTGGAGGGAATAGCCTTGAGGAACTCATTTGTAACTGGACCAGAGTCTTACAAGCATTACGGAAGTGCAACCTGAGATTATCCCCGTCAAAAACCATAATCTGTCCGCGGTCTACAACAATACTAGGGTGGGTTTGGAAGGATGGCCAAATCTCTGCCAGTCCACATAAAGTTGCAGTCTTGTCAACATGTCAGCCACCATCTTCTGTTCGCGATCTTCGCGCATTCATAGGCGCTTATAAGATGCTCGCAAGAGTTCTACCAGGGTGTGCAGAATACTTGGCATCGTTGGAAGCAGCTTCATCTGGGAAAGAGTCTCGTGATAAACTAGTTTGGACAGATAGTTTGAGTTCAGAGTTCAGGTCAGCACAGCATGCCTTGAGCACACACAAATCTATAACGCTTCCTAAGACCGACGATAAGTTATGGATCGTTACTGATGGATCTGTTTCAAAACATGGTATAGGTGCTACTTTGTATGTCAACCGCGGGAGCAACAAGTTATTACTAGCAGGGTTCTTTAGTGCCAAACTCAGAAAACACCAAGTGACATGGTTACCATGTGAGATTGAAGCATTGAGCATAGCCGCCGCCATTAAGCATTTTGCCCCTTTCATTATTCAGTCTAAGCATAAGCCATGTGTATTAACGGACAGTAAACCTTGTGTACAGGCTATATTGAAACTTGGTCGAGGTGAATTTTCTGCAAGTCCTCGTGTTACCTCATTCCTGTCGGTAGTTAGTCGGTATGATGTGAATGTACAACATGTGGCAGGGTCCGCAAACTTTCCTTCTGATTTCGCGAGCAGGAATGCTGCTGAATGCTTTGAACCTAGATGTCAAGTATGTTCATTTATTCACCGTCTTGAGGATTCCGTAGTCAGATCCGTAAGCATTCAGGACATTATTCAAAATAACAGTCGCTTACCATTCACATCCAGATCAGCCTGGAAAGACCTTCAAACAGAGTGCCCTGATTTAAGGCGAACTATGGCTCATTTAAGGCAAGGTACGCGTCCGTCCAAGAAACTGACTAAGGTCAAAGATATAAAGAGGTATTTAAGCGTTGCTTCAATCGCAAATGACGGGTTACTCATAGTAAGACGCAGTGATCCATTGTTACCCCCAGCTGATTTAATCATCATACCGCACAGTGTATTGGATGGCTTGGTGACTGCTTTACACTTGAAACTTGGTCATCCGACCAAGCACCAGTTACAATTGGTTCTTAAACGGCAGTTTTATGCGTTAGATCTATCAAAAGCAATTGACAGAGTTTGCGAGAGCTGTCATACATGTGCATCACTCAAGCAATTTCCGGAGAGTCTTGTGAAACAATCCTCTGAGGAACCACCTGAGCATGTTGGCATCAACTTCGCTGCAGATGTCTTGAAGAGAAGTCGTCAACTTGTACTTGTCGTTCGTGAAACAGTCACATCCTACACATCAGCTTGTCTCATTACAGATGAAAAAAGTGACACGTTACGCGATAACTTGGTCAGCATGATGGTTGGAATGCATCCACTAGATGGCCCACAAGCAGTCGTCCGCGTAGATCCTGCTCCAGGCTTCATTGCTTTGAAAGATAACAAATTTCTTGAACAGTATAACATTTCACTTCAAATTGGACGGGTTAAGAACAAAAACAAGAACCCGGTTGCTGAAAAAGCCATTGGAGAACTAGAAACCGAACTTCTACGCTTTGAACCAAGAGGGGGTCCAGTGTCTAGTTTAGATCTATCAATTTGTGTGTCAAGACTAAACTCGCGTATTCGTAATCAGGGCTTGTCAGCACGTGAACTATGGACACATAGAGATCAATTTACCCATGAACAGATTCCGTTAATAGATTATGATATTGTGTTAAATCAACATAGTTTACGTGATAAGAATCATAAATACAGCGAGAAATCTAAATGCCCTAATGTTACGCACAATTTGAACCAGGTTAGCGTAGGAGACTTAGTATATGTGTATTCGGATAAGCAGAAATCTTGTGCCAGGGACAGATACCTTGTTGTTTCTATGGATGGTGATTGGTGCTTCATCAAGAAGTTCATTGGGAATCAACTACGCGCTACATCATATAAAGTAAAACGTTCTGAATGTTACCGTGTTGAGAGTGACATTCATTCTAACCATTACTTAGGTTTGGACGATATCGACAGCGAAAGTGAGGACATTGAATCAGTGACGCGTGTTCCTGAAATGGTTCAGGTACCACCTTCGACATTAACCACACCGTTAATGAATGACAATACAGTCCACATTGAGCATCCAGAACCCCAGGTGTTAATCGGTGAAATTGATGACGGTCCACCGGTGGATGATCCACATTCTGACATTCCGGATGAAATTCCACAAGCTAGGCCACAACGATCCCGTAAACCTCCAACATATTTGGAGGATTATGTTACATAAACAATTTACGACTATTGACCATGATACATTATTTGTAAACCTGACAGTTTATTTACAGTAACGCACATTTTGATCATGATGTATTTGAACGCTCTTGAATGTTGGGTTGAGGAAAGTTTCCGATTGTGTAAGGTGGTCGTATATATACATATAATATGCTTTGATGTGCCATTGTATGTGTTCACATGTATTGTTCAATGTTATTTTGAGATATATATGATTAAGAAATCATGAAGTTAAAACTAGGATAGTAATATTTACATTTATTTACTATACAATTTGAAAATTCACCTGACATGTGTTTGTATTAATAGCAGTTAAGTTTTGAGTTAGTACTTTTAAAAGTTCTGTGGGTATACTTTACATTTTATGTCATGAATCGTAGTATGTATACACTTATAATCAAATTCAGTTGAATGTTGACTATGTGCATAGATGAGAATAGGTGTTTTATCCTCTAAAGAAAAAGAGGTTGCGCCACTATGTACCGTTGGTACGTTATTGGTACGGTCGCTACAGCGTTTAGTATATTACTATTAATGTTGTAAGAGTTATCTCCCTTAGTTATTATTACGCCTTTTGTAGTCACGAGAAGTTGATTCACGTTTCTCTGCCAATAAAAGTTGTTTGTATCGTTACTGTTGTTCCTTATTAACTGGCGCAGGTGACATCACCAGAATTCCACCTGAATTTTTATTTTGTCAGAATTACCATTCAATACCCCACAGGAATCATTATTACACCAGAATCATTATTTCACAGGAATTCCACAGGACTACTGGTATTAAAAATTAGAGTAAAATTTAATTGATATTTTATGTGTTAATGTATTTTACTTTATTGAGTTAAATATAACAAATCATAATTTGGTAATTGACACAATAGAAAACTCTTGGTTTCCCCTTTACATTTATTAAGCCACAGAATACATAAAAAAGAGAATAATCTCCCATTATTTGATATAAATGAATGTCAGAGGGATCCCAGGGATGTACTAGGATTCCCATAACTTGTATAGGATAAAAAAATGCCATAATGAGTCATGGTTATACAACCAAGTTGTATGCTTCTAATTTAGTTACATTAAATTAACCTGACTTAATTATATTGGGCAAGATTATTTGTATCAGATTATGTCAATGAATGCTGAAGTTATAGTTAATATTTGTAACCATGTCGCACCTCTTTATAAAAGAAAGAAGATGACAATAATGTTATTTTTATTGCTCATTGGAATTTATTGCAAAAAAAACAATATGATTAATGGGCCCCTTTATGATGAGCACATCCTGTTTATTACCCTTTTATTATGCGAAATGACATGTCTGCAGAATTAGACCCCTTGTAAAACTGTGTAAAATAATAAGCAGGCCAATATCTTATCAAGCACAGTAGTAATAAACCATGCTATTATACTATAAGTACAAAAATGTATATACATAATAAAAATTCATAGTTTTTAAAAAATGGGGAAATTAAAAAAATTGTATTAAAGAAGTGTATATTTATCACCATTCACCACTGACACAAATTAGCAGACTTTGTTTTATTTCAATAACTGACAACATTTTAATGCAATGAGATGGAAATAAGAATAGCACAATTTTAATGATAATTTTTGCATTTATTTAAGATAAAAATAAACGTTTTGAATACAATAGACTTTTACTAGTTCAATTTTCATTTCATAACTAGAGCTATAAAAATAGAAATATTTTGTAATAATTATGTCAAATAATTTTGTCAGAATATTTATATTTTATAATTAATGGAAATAATCTCATAATTGTGTAACTGGTAGTCAATATTTAGTGTAACCAATACTCATTTAAGATCTAGTTACATATCATATAAAGTTTACATTAAAGGTTTAAATCTGTTTCTTGGAATTTGAAATGTTTTTGTTTGACAATTTATGTGCAAAATCTTTGGCAATCAAGTACAATAATCACAAAAGAATAATTTTAAATGCTCCCGCCACGCAGCATATTGGCAGTCATCTGTTTCTACCCGCCTCCCCTTATAAGTCTGGAAAACTGGTAATGTTGATATTGAGAATATTTAAGAATCATAAAATAAAATCTGTTTTTCACATGCAATTAGAGATTTTGAATATAATATTAACAAAAAGGCACCATCAGGATGCCTCATATGGCATGAATACCCCCATTATATTGTACAGGGTCAACTAGACCCTATTACTAACGCGGCCCAGTATTCTTGGGCCTTAAATCACAAACTTAGCCTGTCCAACTCGGCCCTGAATACACTCGGCCTGGTCCAATTCAGCCTGAATTTAATATTATTGATTTTTTTTAGTTTGCCGTTTCGCAGTTATAAGATACAATTTAACGAGATTTTTGCTGGGAATGAATATCTTATAGTTTATCTGAATGACTAGATGTGGGGCAATCTGCTAGAAGAATTTTTATTCCTGACTTTATTAAATATCTCCACAAGAGACGAGTAGTCTCTAAGTCGAGATTCTTCTTCTTCTACCATGTTATTTGCAGGGCCCACTCTGGGGCATTATAGCAAATGTTAGAGACAGAGGTGAGATACAAGGAATCCGGGTGCGATACCCTAGCTCGTTATGAATAGATTCCTTGGTTCTTTAACATGCCCGATGTAAAGCACCGATACACGCGAGACTACAACTGGGTTACCAACCAGGATCATCTCTAGATGGTTGCGTCTGAAATGACCAAGTTTATCGGCCGAGAAGATTGTTGGACTACTGTACTGAATGACTTAAATATTGTTTAGCGATTTTCCTACAGCGCCTGTATTTTAAGCTGAAACAACGAGATGCGATGTTGCACAATGCTTGGCATATAGACATATAGTAGGCTTTCTAACTTCATGGTATATTAGCTCAGTGAATTTCTTTTATTGTTTTTTGTTTGTTTTATTTTCCAAACACTGATACTGCCACCTGTGTCATCGATGACATGGTTGTACAGTAGCCATTATAATTTACAGTCATTGCCACGACGATCGTGTGTGTTTTGTATTAATTAAACTGTGTCCTAGGCTACATGAAATAACTGATAATAGTGTTAATGAAATTCATTTCAGACTCGATTTCTACTTTCGTTTTCATACGTGACATTACGAACGCAACATGGGACGAATATGAAACGAATATAAAAGCCGCCTAGGGTCACCTGACATATTACCGATTAGCTGTTGTATTTTGCAGACAAATAAGTAGGTCTGGTGGATTGGAAAATGGGGATAAATATCATAGTTTAACGTGTTACAGTAAAAATACTTACCATATAAGACCACATTGATCGTCCGGAGCTGACAACATTTACACCGCAACCTTCACCTTTCCCGCGCATGCGCGTTGACTGTTTTAATAGAGCTTACGATTTTTATATTACACCGGCAAAATGCCACTGTATTTCTATTTGAAGTACCCTGGTTTTAACAGAACCTGTTTTATCCATTATCCGGCATTGTTTCTCAGTCCCGATAGTTGATTGTATATAACTTGTTCGAAGATTACTCCTCCTCACTACTGGCACTAAAGACATGTGAATGGAGTTCTGCATTACAATATTAAACCTGTGGACTTATAATATTTTGACAGCATCCAGTAGATTCAAGACTCATCAATAAGGAGCAAATCCAAATAGTTCCACCAGCGTCAAAGCGTCTGAAAAGAAATAAATAACTTACAAATATTTTTTTTCAAAAATATGACTAGCCACATATTCGTATAAACTTGCAAATTACACAGTCATCGGCAGGGTAACATATTAAATACTTTGATTTTGCAACACCAATATAACATGTATGATATAGATATTGGTACGATAAGAAGTGTCTGAGAATTGTCTGAGTTAAGTTGGTCAACCAGTTCATTATCAGTTGTCATATCTATACTTTACAGTATAGCAGCGGTCACAATTAGAGCCGTGTTGTCTACATGCTAAAACATAGGTAACACGTAGGAATCCGTGCAAGGTTACTGATCAGTGCTATCTTCGGTACATTTTTGGGAGTGCGCAGACACGTTGTAGCACATTTCATGTTTTCGTCACTTTCGCTTCAATCGATGTGCGGTAGGCATATGTGTTCATTTTTTTTATATGTGCGACGTGTTCTTTCTACTGCCAACATTAAGGACAACGCTTGTTAGAACACTTCTCACCATAATTTGACAAACACCCGGAGATGGATTCATAAATCGAAACTAACAGATGAAACAGAATGATTACCTGTGAGACTGTGACGGAGCACAATACTCTCCACATAGTTCGCACTTTCTTTGTGTGTTGAAGAACAAAATGGATAACCTGAAAAATATGTGACTTTGTCAATGTCTATACACATTAACAAGTGTTAAACAGTTCGTTCTGCCTTAATTTAAAGCTCTTAGCCACATAATTGAGTATTCAATGTGTTTTGCAATTTTTTACATCTCCGTGGTTCGCAAGCAGCCGACCCGGGTTCAAATACAGATTGAGACACTCATATGCCGTTCCTTATTTCGGCAGATAGCTGATTGGCAAATAAAGACTTTGCGTAGCAACTGTTTAAACTAAAAATAACTGCAATATCCTAGAGTTAGAGAGTCTGCTTCAAGTGTATGATCAAAGGTTGAGTCGAAACAAATAGTGTACTATTTATAAGGAAAAAATGGTGCTCAAGTCGAGCGCCGAGCCACAAGTGAACGTCATCATGACGGTTCTGAGTGGCGGTCGATAATAAGGGGGATAACTGAATTGTATCTGTTTTCTAAAAAGTGTAGGGTTTGTGTCCCTTGGACAAACTAAATATTTCTAAGTCATGACGTCATATATGACGCAATGAATGTCAATACAAGCATCTGGAATATACTTTCATTTCGAGGTAAACAAACACGATTGAGAGGCAATTTAACATATACCTAGGCTATTATAAAAGAAGCTGTAGTTTGGCCATTCTACCCACTGTACCCAGGAATCTCACAAGCGAATATATCACGTAGGCTAGGCATGGCTAGAACTACACTGTTATGATGTCTCATCGAATTAATGCCAATGTAATAATTGTGTTTGAAAATTATTTAGTCTAGATTGGAGCCAATCATGGATGTCCGTGACACAAATCACGATCCTAGATAAATCCAACACCATGTGCAAACAAACAAACGATGTTTGTAGGCCTACACTTCTGGGTAATTTCAACCTACGTAGATCCCGATATTTAGTATTATTTACAGTGGCAGTGTGATGACAGAAAATATAAACAACAACTTACCTGTTCGTTTTAATTATAGCACTCGATAACAACCAGATCATACTGCGATCGATGTCAATATTACTACAAAACCATATATTTTAATGCAGTGTTTACAAAAACATGTAATACAGCGACACTCACGCCATCTATGGAAGGGGAGAGAACTATCACTGCATGCAACGATTAGACTGCACTAAAATAATATTGCGTGGAGAAGGATAAAGTACGATGCGAGTTTTAACCAATTATTATTATTATTTTATACCATTGTACACATGTCCGTTAATTGATTGGAAAATCCGGGGAAAATGGCGCGCGTCTATGACGTCATTTCCTTACGTTGACGTTGCAGAAATTTGATCAAAATTTACGATTTTTTTCGTTTTTGAACTTGGCGGCATTGAAGACCAGCGATGATTTTTATGTATTTGTTTGCTTTTATAGTTACAAATCACTGGTATAAATTTAGTCGCTGGTCACCCTTGTCGCCAATACGAAAATGATGCTCAAAGTGGTAAATTTCGTAAAAAAATGCCATTTTTGTTAAAAGTGGGTGGGGTTTGGTGGCCTATGTAACAACAACAACTAGTAATTTTTAAAAGTTTTTTATTTTGAATGAAAGTACGATGCTTAATAAACAATAATAGCATAAAAAGCATTATAAAACAAGTACTTCACAATATGGGAAAAAGCGGGGCCGATCTCATGCCTTCGTGGCTCTACCCCTTTCTACTGAGTACCCCGAAGCTTCCCGTAGAACACGAATACCCTTTCACCATGTTTTCCGATGCACATTTATTTATTTGGGAGTACATCGCCTAGGAAAAAATACTCCGTGGAACCTAGACATAAGTCTTGTCTCAGCGTGTACTTATCATGGTGTTCCTCTGTACGCAACTTGCGATTGTTCTGCCCGTCACTACCTGCCGGGCCCAGCATTAAACGTATGCGCCCGGAGAATGCCCTGCCCATTGTGCTGTCATTGATGGACCTAACCCTAACTAAACTGACGTGACCTGTAGAGATATAACCATATTTCAGATGGCATCTAGGATTCTGTAGCTGGGAATGTACACCGACGTATCGAGGATTTGACTCGTTCTATGGGTACTACAACAGTCGATCTGATTATTTCACGCATATAACAGGTATGTACATAGTTACAACAGTCGTGCGTGTACTATTACGTCATTATTTCACATGGATTTCCTCGTATCCGGGTTAGCATAACAAGCACGTTTATTATTATACTACATTTGTGTAGTATAACACTCACATTTTTCAACAGAAAGTGGTTACATGATATAGAACAAAGAAGAATTGGATCGGGTTTGATCAAACTGAATGCGGCTCAAACCATTTTGGTCTATATTCGATCGCTTTGATCACTCAACTTCTGCGCTACCTATATTGATTTATTATAAACTTTTCCGTTGAAGGCCTCCTTGTTTTTTTAATATTTCATGATTTGCAATATTTCAGATGGTTTTCTTGACTTTCACGATGACTACGCAGTTGTTAGGGATAAAAACGGGACATACTCAGCAGTAAGTTGTCTTTCATACTTGCATGAATATCGTATTGGGACACTCTTCGCACACCTATACCACCTAACGCCGTTTTGACCTTCACATTGGCACAATTCTGGATATTTCCAATTTCTTTAATAATTCTTATGGATCAACTGTTTCATATAATATCAATACAACTTTTTTATAGACAAGACTTCCACGGGGGATAAAGGTTTATCGAACAAAGTCTTGTTTTTCTTCCATCCCTATCAATGTAACAAGTAAGTATGAGATACAGTACTAGTTTTCGTTCAAAAGTGTCTTCTTACAAGCGTTATTGTACAGTTTCGGAAGGACAAACAACATAGTTGTCCGAGGCGAAGCCGAGGATAATTTGTTGTTCGTCCTTCCGAAACTGTACAATAACACTTGTAAGAAGACACTTTTGAGCTATAACAAGTTCTGTATCTGACTTATACTCCAATAAAAAGCAAAATGATCTCCAGAGAGACAATGGTTATCCAAAAGTTCCTTGCACAATCCATCAACAGAGCAACATTCGCAGCATAGAAAAATATAGTTCTAATGTACAAATATGCTTGGCCTATAATGTACCAAAGGGATTAAGTTAACTGTCCAAAAATGTCCATTCAAAGGTTTAATTAGCTTGTGATTAAAATTCACAAGTGTCAATGTGTTTATACACCTTATAAGTGCTTATAATACACTTGCATCTAGTTTTCTTCATTCATTGATAAAGGACTTAGTGCACAAAGGTAGAAATTTATGCATTTTATTTTCACATTATTGTCATATTTTTATGAAAATATTTGTATTGTTTTATTTCTAATACACATAACAATGTTATATTCATACTACCAATGTAGACGCTCACAGTCGTATTCATATATAGAATAAAGTTCACCTGATAGACAATTATAGTAGCTATTTGAATTCTGTATATATTCAGGTTTCTTGTACATGTAATTAATTGCACAATGAATTTTTACAGCTAAATCTTAAATTCACTTAAATTGTTACAAATACTTTAAAAAATACTGTAAAAGCACTGCTTTTCTTGGGAATAATAAAAAAATAAATTGTGCTTGGTATTAATATTCTGTAACTTTGCTTCAATTGCTATAACTAATTTCTACTTTTCTTGGTCATTACAAGAATAATTATTAATGTTGGTCCCAATTTTGCGGTTTACAAAACAATAAGCAATTTCTCTCTATTTTTGTTTCTGGCCTAAATTAATCAAGAATATTGGAATTCATGATTTAGTCATCTACAATATTGATTCGAGTAAAACGCCACAAATAAGATGGTTTTACAGTAGTACAGGCTAATATTGCACTATCATTGGGTGGATTAACAATTTTCTAGCTACATGTTTTTGATGAGTTAGTAAAAATGATTTTATTTCAATGTGACAAAATTTGTGGATTTGGTGAAAAAGACCATTTCGTGGAAAGTTCAACGAAATTTAAAAGATTTTAATGGATGAAATCATCCACAAAATTCACGAAATTAAATCCCCCTTGAATATTATTAATTTTACAGTGTGTTATTTATTTAACTGTTCATGTAGTTATAAGCGGATTTGTCATGATTGACCAATTATTTTCTGAGTAAATGTTTTGTACAAACAACTTTCTTACAACTCAAAAAGTGTACACTTACGAAAATAATGTACACTTTATCAATGGAGTCACAGGGCGTATCGGAGTATAAATAGATAAAATATACACTTTCAGAATTGTCTGCAAAACGTCTGTAATTGCTCTTCAAAATAATTTATATATTGCGGAGAAC
>CAVMCB010000126.1:0-58213 GCA_963678985.1 Spisula subtruncata | reverse complement strand
GGGCCTAGTTTCAATATTTATATGATTATAAGTATGCATGTGTAAAACAAATTGCGATTCCATAATATATTGAGGCAAAACACACGAAAGATCCGCTATGATACCCCTGATTAATGCCGTTTGGGGCAAACACCCCTGACACGTAAGAAATGTGGTATAATATAAAACAACATTCGACTTGATCATTAACTGAATATTACGCGCAAATGATAAAAATGTACATTGTGAATACTAGATAAGTTTATATAATGCCAAAACAGGAATATGTTTTCAAGCTATACACATATATCTACTTGCCATACACATTTAATCTGCCACTGTGTTAAATTTTAAATTATATATTCACAATGTTTATGGTCATTCTAAGAGTGTTTTCTATTTGCAGAACAGCCCGTAGACCGATCACGTGATGTAGTTGATGCTGCCTGCTAAGACCTGACAAAGAACACATACCTACAACCGTGGATTCAATTATAGGACCAAGCATTTCAACGATTAAACAGTTGACAATGATATGGATGATGGAGTTCGATAGAAAGTGTGAAATTCTATACTAACATGAGAAATATCAAATAAAACCCTTAAAAATCCACTTTGTTTTGATAATAGCATGTACATGCTTGTGTGTGAGAACAGTTCGCGGTATCTACCCGCATTGGCACCCTCATCGACAGGAGAGGTACGAAAACCGACGATTTTGCCAAAGATGCAGAAGTCCTTGAACCAATCAGGCCTTTAAATGCTTTAAATATGCAACTTTCATGAAATAACATTAAAAAGAGCCTACTTTCCGTTTCGTTGTGGCACCGGAACCCCTCTCTGCTCTGGCACCGGCACCCTCTCTGTGCTATAGTTACTCGTGCAGCACAGCGAGGATTCCCGTGCCAATCAACCTGAACCACACAGAGAGGATGCCGGTGCCACAACAAACCGAGCGTAGGTATTTTACGTAATTTGATACGATACAGCGTTTTGCAGACAGTGTGCCAATACGGGTAGGGGGCAACCGGGGCAAGTGAGAACGGAAATTTGTTTTCTAACGAGTGCTTCTCACAAATTCTGCAGTTGTGCAAATTAAATACGTATTTTTTTATCAAGCATGGACTCTACTCACATAATATAGAGGCACTTCATAGACTGGACGATTGGTTATCAAAATATGAGCATACATATGGACGGGGCAAATCGGAACACGGTCGGGGTTAAGATGGAAAAATACTTAAATCATACTATCAATGTCCTATCGTGTATCTACTCCCACCGGACAAGTACCTATTCATTGTAGTAATGGGTACTCATCAGAACAAATTACAGCAATCCCTGGCGTATTCGGATACTCACCACCACGGAACTCAAGTAAATACACCCTATTATTTGAAACAAATACTCACACAACCACTTGATATATACATAGCATATCCCATTTTGGTACTTAACACATCAAACTTATGTCCTATACGAATATTTACAACCACTGGATACAGCCAAACAAGGTCGTTTACGGTAGATTGCCATCCTAGAGATCAGTTTTATTAGTCCCTATTTTAGTTGTTCGTACTTGCCACTACCACATACACATGCTATAAAAATATACAACTAATTGGTACTCACCACCATCAATTACAGCCATATCCGGTCCAATGCGGTGCTCAAACCAACATAGGACATTCACTCCCGAGACTGGGTACTCGCAAACATCAACTTCAACCATATCAGACTCGAAGGGGTCTCACGACAACCATATACTACCCATTTTTTAAAATCAGTACAACCATACCTTATGCATATTTACCCACACAAGAATAGCAATACCCGACTACACGTATATGGAATAGCTACCAACCATGCGTGCGGTACTTCCTCTTTCTACAGACAGGAACATAACAATGCATACATGGTTTGTAGCTAGTCCATATAGTCGGGTATGGTTGTCACGTTACCTAAGGGAATAGGTTGGCTATAGTCGGTGGTTGTTCGAGATTGAGAACCCTTTCTTACCTAGAATGGGTTAAGTGTGTCGAATAATCACCACATAAACCCGGGTATGGTTGTTCCCGGTGGCAATGACGACCTGGTGTAGCTATAGCTTGAGTTGAATTTAAAAATGGGTATTATATGGTTGTTGTGAGACCCCTCGAGTCTGGTATGGTTGTAGTTGATGTTCGCGAGTACCCAGCCTCGGGGTGACTGTTCTATGTGGGTTTGAGCACCACATTGGACCTGATATGGCTGTATTTGTTGATGGTGAGTACATTAGTTGTATATTTTTATAGCTAGCATGTGAGTGTGTATGTGACAGTGGCAAGAACGAACAACTAAAATAGGGACTAATAAAACTGATCTCTAGGGTGGCAACGACCTTGTTCGGCTGTATCCAGTGGTTGTAAATATTCGTAGGACATATTGTGGCTTTAGTTTAATGTGCTAAGTACCAAAATGAGATATGTTATGTATGTATTAAGTGGTTGTGTGAGTAGTTATATTTGGTGGTGAGTATCCGAATACGTCAGGGATTGCTGTAATTTGTTCTGATGAGTACCTATTACTACAATGAATAGGTTCTTGTCCGGTTGAAGTTGATCGATACAGGATAGGACAGAGTATAATTAAAGTATTTTTCCATCATAACCCCGACCATGCTCCGATTTGCCCCGTCCATATGTATGCTCATATTTTGATAACCAATCGTCCAGTCTATGAAGTGCCTTTATATTATATGAGTAAATGCCATGCTTGATAAAAATACGTATTTAGTTTGTACAATTGCAGAATTTGTGAGAAGCCCTCGTTAAAAACAAATGACCGTTCTGACTTGCCCCGGTGTCCCCTACCCGTATTGGCACCCTGTCTGCAAAACGCTGTATCGTATCAAGTACGTAAAATACCTACGTTCGGTTTTGTTGTGGCACCGGCATCCTCTCTGTGTGGTTCAGCTGATTGGCACGGGAATCCTCGCTGTTCTCACAATAACTATAGCATAGATAGGGTGCCGGTGCCAGAGCAGAGGGTTACGGTGCTACAATCAATCGGAAAGTAGGCTCTTGTTAATCTTATTTCATGAAAGTTGCAATATTTAAAGCATTTAAAGGCCTGATTGGTTCAAGGACTTTCTGTATCTTTGTCAAAATCGTTGGTTTTCGTACCTCTCCTGTCGAGAGGGTGACAATACGGGTAGACACCGTGAGCTGTTCTCACACACAAGCATGTACATGCTATTATCAAAACAAAGTGGATTTTTAAGGGTTTTATTTGATATTTCTCATGTTTGTATAGAATTTCACACTTTCTATCGAATGCCATCATCCATGTCATTGTCAACTGTTTAATCGTTGAAATGCTTGGTCCTATCATTGAATCTACGGTTGTAGGTATGTGTTCTTTGTCAGGTTTTAGCAGGCAGCATCAACTACATCACGTGATCAGTCTACGGGCTGTTCTGCAAATAGAAAACACTCTTAGAATGACCATAAACATTGTGAATATACAATATAAAATTTAACACAGTGGCAGATTAAATGTGTATGGCTTGAAAACATATTCCTGTTTTGGCATCATATAAACTTATCCAGTATTCACAATGTGCATTTTTTATCATTTGCGCGTAATATTCAGTTAATGATCAAGTCGAATGTTGTTTTTATTATACCACATTTCTTACGTGTCAGGGGTGTTTACCCCAAACGGCATTAATCAGGGGTATCATAGCGGATCTTTCGTGTGTTTGCCTCAATATATTATGGAATCGCACTTTGTTTTGCACATGCATACTTATAATTATATAAATAATGAAACTAGGCCCATAAACAATCCATAAACCATGAAAATCGGGAGAAATAGGAAATATTACAGATAAAAATATTCACAAATCAGGGTATCTGTAACCAAAACGGCACTTTGCGCGAGTGTTGTGCTTAATTATAGGTGCTTGGAGGGAAAATAACCATGGGTCGCAAACTAGAAACCTGGCCGGGTACTTTGGTCAGCTTGTTTTTATTTCAAACGCCTTACTAAGCAACGAAAAGTCAAAATTTACTTACCGAATCGACGTAAATCGGCCATTGAAATAGTCGGTGTATCCACTTCCGCCCCAATACGTTTCCCTTATTGTTAATATGTCTACTCTAATTGGTCATTACACGGAGATTTACATCCGTGCTCATTAAGACCATTTCTGATTTTCACTGAAAAAGTTCATAATACGTGTGCATTGCAATATAGATTTCTAATATACAATTTAAGAGTCTTATGAGCTTGTAAATAGTAGTTTTTGGTCGTAAGTAGCGATCTATCGAGCCCTGGTGCAGGAAAGCACCATTCTAGTATGGTAATCTCAACTAGAGTAATAATACTTCTGGAGTTGTCTCTCTTGTATTACTATCGTACATTTTGGTGATTTCCTAAACTTAATGAGCAGTAACGTAACTGCTCTTGATATGCTCCTTAGCAAATAACAGTACTGTCTCGACCAGACTATGCCGCGATCAAAGCCCCAAAAATAATTTACAGGCATGTACAGGGCACATCGAGGCGCTTGCGTCCGTAAAATTTGAGAAATTATCAAAATATTAAGCATGTTATTAAGAAACAAATGTCTCACATATAGACCCATTTGTTCGCTTGATACGGTCCGATTTACATTGAATGTCAGCAAACATAAGTTGAATAACTTTGAAAACAATTATTTATTCATTATTATACTATCGTCAGTGTGGCTATTACATGTGACCATGTCATCACAAACGGCTATTAACCCAAGCAATTCTTTGAAAGCAATCGGACTCCTATCGTCATTATTATACAATGCCATAGATCTGATTTGTTCGAACTGGTCAGAACACAGTCACCATGGCATCGCGTGTAAATGTAGAATTTCGACCTAAAATAGACAAATGATTTCATAGAACAATCTTTCATTTTATATTTTGGCCGCTCACCAATGACTGTATGGGTACATAGAGGGATACCCCTAGATCACGAAAGCACACACACACACATGTACTATAACATTGTATTGGTGCGTATAATGGCATAAGGTGACAATTTGGTCCCTTAAGCTTGGAAATGTCGTAATGTCACGATATACCATTTATATTATACTTGTACACGGTAAATGTCTTCATAAGACCTTAGGTCACGACATGCGAACATCAACTTTCGCCACGTCAGATTGATATTTAATGTATTTTAAGGCATTGGTATCATTGGTAAAGACGATTTGAAAACGAAAACAAAATGTGAAGAAAAACATAAATCTTCCAATTTTTTATATAAAATGTAGTGGTAAATGTACTTACAGTTCACAAGTATGTACAGGGTGTCGCTATCAACTATTGTAGCCTCGGACATAAAGTGGACCAGTTCACATTTATAGGACGTGCCATTGTCTGAGCGACTTATATTTCGATAGAACTCATGCTGGATATAGAATGTCCCGTTAGGTAACATATTGTCTTGTATGCCCGGCGTATCTGACAATATCACCTTTTCAACAGTATAAAAGTAGTCCAAGTTTTCGTCAGAGGATTGAAGAAGGTATAGTTCGCCCACAGGTCGCCCGATGTTGCCTGAACACGTGACCTTGATCTCGGTGTGTTCGTCCACATCCGTCTGGTCGGCCTCTATTTTAACATAAATTGGCAGAGCTGAAGAAAAAAATCATATTAACTAATTACAGTATATAATAGGACGAAATTCGAAGATGTTTTACTAGTTTCTGTTAATTCATCTTTAATTATAAATTATGACTGCAGCTTCTCTGTAGCATTTGTTCTCTTTATGGTACATAACGAGACTATCGGTGACTAGGAAAATTATTATTTTATGCACAGTTGAAATCAAATGCCTATGAAGCGGACTCATCAACCAATAACCAGCAACTTCTAAACGTGTGGAGAAAAAAAATCATCCAATTTGAATTTGAATAGAAGTGTATAACCTGCAACGACAGAGAAACGAACTTTTAATGTTAGCCTCTGGCAGTTTCTCCATGTAACCTTAGCCGATATCACACTCGATCATAACTTGGCTATTCAGATGCCAATAGTTTCAGTTTAATAGTCAGAAGCATACACTTGACAGATAAGTGGCGGCATCATATCTTAACTATTTACTGGTAGATCTATTTTAATTTATGTACATTTACTACCGAAGTTCGTTCAAACAAAACTAAAATAAGCACCACCTTACCATATGTTTCAATTTCGAAGTTTCCCGCGTTGTAGATGGTTTTTATATACTCCTCGCCGTCTTCTTCCAGTTTGATTTTATACCTTCCCTCGTCCTCTGTCGTCACATCGGTCAAGGTCACATTCAGGAATATCGTATCACTCTCATTATAAAAACTGACCATCGCTTTGTTCTCCCAGGTATTTGATATTCTAGCATCTGTGTCATTTACCCACAATACTTCTGTGAGAACGTCCTTGACCTCATGTGACACAGTCAAGGTCGTTGACGTATGTTGTTTCCATAACAACGGAAAGGTCACTGATTCCTTAAGCTCAATATGCAGAACAGAACTGTAGGTGAGCAGTTCTGTCGTATCTGAAATCGTATAATGCGTACGTAGATAATCATCAAGTGTTTGCTAAAATGTAGAAAATTCCATTAAAATCGGTATGATAAATCATTGTCAATTATACGTTATAACCTTATTTCTTAACATTCTGACTGTATTTAATCACAGACACATGACCAACCGGCCCCTGAGCTATATGTGAACCCCGAAACAAATGAATACACTTATTTCTAAATAGTAATCACAAGTCGCCAAGTCAGACAGCACTCAATATTAGCAAGAGCTCGCACGACATATAGATCACAAACATGTACAAATTGCGTGAAAGTTGTCGCGGTGAAAATGACGAATAATACACCAAACTAGTATGATTCTCACAATGGAACCTTTCATTAGAGAATTCTATGAAACGAGGACAATATGAGAATCATATGAAATGTTTGGTCCCTTTGTGATGAGAATCATATCAGAATCATATAAACAAATAATATGATTAAAGGAGTTGCATATGAGACTGATATGAGAACCATACTCGTATTATCTTATTTTCATAAAATAATCATATGGGCTAAATTGCCTATGTAAAGCTTGATGACTTTTAAAGTTTTGATTGAAGTTTGAAACGATGATTGTTGACCGAATCGGAAGGAGTTTAAAATCAGATCTAACAGCACCATGAGCATTTTCTTGTAATTTGTGTTTTTGAATGCGAGAGACCAAGTCTTTGGTATGCCGCATTTGGGAATCAGACACCCAACCTGGTTCTCGCGGCGACAAAATCACGTCTAGCCTCCAGTTCAATAACAATTAATTAACTTTAATTTTGTACGGAAGTTTCAAATTTCCATAAGTGCTTTGATAAATCAGTGACAAGGAAAATTTTGTTGAAAATCGAACTTACGAGTATAACTTACCTGTACTGCAAATACCACAAAGGTAAAAACAAAATAACAGAAATATTCCCGAAGTTTCCATTATTTTCATAGTTACTAGTATTTTTTTAAAACACAACACTTGCGTTGATCTAAGTATTTAAAACACAATACTTTCGTTAGTATATATATGGGTGGATTTACTGACATTAGAATGCTGATGAATCAGGGATACAGTATTTTATTTACACAGGCTCTTAAATTGAGAGCAATAATCAAGTTTAGAGCCAACTAATAAAATTTTACATAATAAAAACAAAATTGGGCATCGCTTTTATTGCGTACTCAAGCACACACTTTTATACGGATAGGACATCGATGACATGTGCGTATATAGGCAATAAAATCACCCCAATCATACAAAATTAAACTCATATTAATTAGTAAAAAGTGCGAATTCGTGCATTTGTCGGGCTCTTAGATTAAGGTTATGTTCAGAGGATGCCGGGTTCCAAGACAGCTCATGTGCAATAAAACAGTTTGTCTAAAAATTTAATGACCACGACGAGACTCGCACTTGCAATCTTCTGATTCGAAGTCAGACGCCTTATCCATTAGTCCACGCGGCCGTATATACTAGTATTTCATTCTGCTAGTCTAATGGGTTTTTTTATAATGCAAAATAATACTGTATGGACACACGCATTAAGCGTGTGCAGGCCTATGTCCGGAAGATTTAGAGAGGAGATCACAGCTTTTGTTTGGAGATGTTAAGCGGGATACGAGAAAGGGTCTGAAATTTAATCTTAACTTCAAATATGTATCAGCCCTATAAGTTCGTAAGTAACGATAGTAGTTACGACCTTCTCATTCTAAGCCAGCGACATGTACATTGTATGCGCATATCAACTGTGCACTTGGATATTTGTTTTTAATAAAGAATAAATGTTTTGGTTGGTGGTTTTACAAAGCATGTTACGCCCTGATGTAAATTATTAAAAAAATATCGTCAAGATTGCCTCCCTGTAGTGAGAAAAGTTCTCAGACGTACTGTGAGCCTCACACAGCTGTCTGGTACTCATCATGCTTGCTACGCCAGTGCTGTGAGGTAATTCACAGGTAAGCTGTGTCCACTTTATTCTAGGTATAATAACTTTATATATACCAATTATGATAATGAAAGAAAGCTGTAATATTTAACTCGTGTCCAATAATAACATTATAAAAGTGATAAATGCTATAATACATCTAAAGAATTTAATCTAAACTTTATACGATCTGAGAGTATTTTATTGTTTGACCATTAAGTGTCGTTTCATGAATGATTGAAATGTTGACATAGTCAATTGTCGGTGTATTGTTACTTTGTATTCTAATGACAAATGTGCATCAATTTTATGAATTATACATGATTTATACTTGGCATATCTTTAGTTATATCTAGTACAACTCATCAAACGGAGGATTGAAAATGAACATTTCTCCATCAAGAGTATTTGGCTATTGTTTGAATTATGCACCAGTCAAGTTGCATCTACGGCCCCAGCCCCGGGTATGGGCCATTATCTTTACTTTTGTGTTGTCCAAACCCCGCCCTTCCACGGCCCTGCGGGGAGAGCTGATGGTAAACTCTCCGGTATCACACATGACAACTAAATACTGTCCCAGGGGTATTGGTTTGGAGAAATGAATCCCAACTTTTCCCAGGCAGTGCATGGAAAACAGGAAGGTAACACACATCCCGGGGATGGGGGTGTGTTGCAAGAGACTGGTGCATTATAAGGCATGCATGTAATGAGAGGGTTTCACTCGATCTCAACCTTCATAATCGACCAATTCGCAAAGAAGTGATTCAAGTATGTTATAACTTGTCATAAGAAATAAACCAGTTTTTTTTAAAAAAAAGATGAACGACCACGACGAGACTCGAACTCGCAATCTTCTGATTCGAAGTCAGACGCCTTATCCATTAGGCCACGCGGTCGCAGATATTCACTTTTTCTGATGTTGATTCGTAAGTTTTTTTAAACATAAATTTCAATGAAAGAAATTATTGGGCAAACGCGATTCCCGTCACACCCTGCGTATTCCAAGTCATACGCATTAACATACATACTTGTCCTTCAATCTTTATGGGTCCATTTGGCTTGCCCGTGCAAGGTATACATTGTGTACAAGTAAATTTCATTTTTATAATAAGTATTTATTTTGCCGGAAAGTCATGACTAATTATTTTCGGTAGGTAGGTATATTTAAGGTTCAACTTGTTTTTCTACGTGGTGGTGTTTTTAGCTTCGTGGCTGCTAAATGAACTCATACCCTCAGTTAGAACTATAATTAATTAATTGATCATACGATGCGCTAACATGTTTTAAATCATTGCATCTAACATGTTATCTCACAAATCTTTTAATACCGTACCTTAAATGAATTCTGGTAGTAGGCACTTTGCCTCCGACACCAGCTCTCCGATGTCTTTTTCTCTTCTGGTTGAGATTATAACTTCGTACAGTAATTGTAAACTATTTCCTGACTTCGTCAATATGTGTCTAGTCTGTTTTGACAGGTTATGAAAGTTTCAACGTTTAAATGCATAGAGCTATATCTAACGGTCATTTAATGTCAAAATAATTACTTGCATCGTTTTTAGTATGATACTAGACTACCTTTATTGCAAATTAAACATTTGGATGGGTTCCATGTACTTTGATTTAATCGTCGAAAAAATAGACGATTCTTATAATTTCAATCGTCGACTTAGGGTATTTACAACACTTTCGTATGGAAAAAGACAATTCGCATGTTCAATAAATAACAGAGAGTTTTTGTTAAAGCTGAAGCGAAACATAATCTAATGGATATGAAAGCATAATTGTTTTTTAGTTTTGGAATTAAAACAAATACTGCCAGATATAACTCTATACACTTTAATGACACTATCTGGTCAAGAGTTCCAAACGTCAACGACCCTGTTACTGATTGAATACTTCGGAAGTTCCGAATGCCTAAACATGGTCTAATTTCGAATAATTTCTTGGATTTACTTGGGAAGTTGTGTTCAGTTTGAGAAGATCATTTTCTTGTAAGTAGTATTTGCTTTTAACAATTTGGATACTTCAATCATACCCCCTCGTGCTCGTCTGCAGCTCAGAGTTGGAATGTTAAGTTTACGTTTATGTTCCTCATAGCATGAGTGAGATAGGCCAGGGGCCTTATTCACCAACGTTTAAAGTCTAAATTTAAAATTGTAATTATCTATAATAACATTACTGCTATTTCTTTGAAATTAGTTTTAACCATGTGAAATTTTATCTGACTATTTGTTGTTACCTACTGAATACGTATACAAAATTATATCAAAAACAGTACATTTATAAAAAAAACATGAGAGCGAACAGAACATCGAAAATGTAAAGTCTAAGTCTGTGTTTTAGACTTACAGCGTTGGTGAATAAGGCCCTGGACTCATCTTGTATGTTCTTTTTGTATATTTTCAATAGTGGTGATGCCTTTCTTCTTGCATGGACATGTACCGTACTGGATGGGTATATTCACCATGTGCACGAATCAGAGCGGTGTAAAGTTGTTTGAAGACTGTAGGGACACAATACTGGATGGACATATTCATTCTGTTGACGAATCAGAGCGGTGTAAAGTTGTTTGAAGACTGTAGGGACACAATACTGGATGGACATATTCATTCTGTTGACGAATCAGAGCGGTGTATAGTTGTTTGTTTGAAGGTTGAGTTACAAGTCTAAATATTCTCATGATCTACTCATAGAACTGAGGACTAAATTTGCAGTATTTACTTTCTCTAACAGATGTTTGGTGAATGATAATTTGTCACCAATGGTTATGCCAATGTTTTCTTTGCAATTCACTGCCAACTTACTGTAACGTTAGTTTGCCTACCTATTAGTATTTGAGAAACGTAATTTCCAGCATGGATCCCTTACAGATGGTAAAGTGACTTCTTGTACTTGTTACAATACTTCTGTGTGACGCTTTAATTCACTGATCATTGGGTTATTAACCATTCAGACAATATATGTTCGTATCAAAGTAACACACAAGGACGGATCTACTGTGAATATAATAGAGTTCCACACAACAAACTTAAAAGATATACCCACTGAGAACCCAGGAAAAAATTAAAAACTTTAGGTGAATGAAAAGGTGTTTTTATGCATAGAATGAACCAAATGTACGTTTGTGCAGGGTAAGTGAACTTGGAAACCAGAAATTTATCAACAACAAGAGGGCCATGATGGCCCAATATCGCTCACCTGAGGCTGATTATACATGAAACCCTGCACAGTTTTCACCCAAAGGAATAATTAATTATTTGAACATCTTGGTAGAAAACCACAAGATGATGCTACATACAAATTGTCAAAACTCTAGGCAGTGTAGTTTTAGGCAAGAAGATATTAATATGTTTTCCCTATATAAGTCTATGTAAAACGGTGACCCCCTGGGTGGGGCCAATTTTGACCCCAGGGGCATAATTTGAAAAATCTTGGTAGAAGACCACTAGATGATGCTACATACCAAATATCAAAGCTCTATGCAGTGTACTTTTAGACAAGAAGATTTTTATATGTTTTCCCTATATAAGTCTATGTAAAACGGTGACCCCCGGGGCTGGGTCAATTTTGACCCCAGGGGCATAATTTGCACAATCTTGGTAGAAAACCACAAGATGATGCTACATACCAATTATCAACACTCTAGGCAGTGTAGTTTTAGGCAAGAAGATATTAATATGTTTTCCCTATATAAGTCTATGTCAAATGGTGACCCCCGGGTGGGGCCAATTTTGACCCCAGGGGCATAATTTGCACAATCTTGGTAGAGGACCACTAGATGATGCTACATACCAAATATCAAAGCTCTATGCAGTGTACTTTTAGACAAGAAGATTTTTATATGTTTTCCCTATATAAGTCTTTGTAAAACAGTGACCCCCGGGGCTGGGCCAATTTTGACCCCAGGGGCATAATTTGCACAATCTTGGTAGGGGACCACTAGATGATGCTACATACCAAATATCAAAGCTCTAGGCATTGTAGTTTTAGACAAGAAGATTTTTATATGTTTTCCCTATATAAGTCTAAGTAAAATGGTGACCCCAGGGCGGGCCAATTTTGATCAGAGGGGAATAATTTGAACAATCTTTGTAGAGGACCTCTAGCTGAGTCTGCATACCAAATATGAAAGCTCTGGGCCAAGCGATTTCGGAGGAGAAGATTTTTTAAGGTTTTCCCTATATAACTCTATGTAAAACTAAGGGCCCCGGGGCGGGCCAGTTTTGAACCCAGGGACATAATTTGAACAATCTTTGTAGAGGACCCCAAGGTGATGCTACATACCAAATATGAAAGCTCTAGGCTTTACGGTTTCAGAGTAGAAGATTTTTGAAGTTTCCTTTTTGAAAATCTATTTTTAGCCCGTGTGCCCTAGTTATGCTACGGACCGGAATTTTTTTAACAACTTTGGTAGAAGTCCACCCAAAGAACATTCCTGTTAAGTTTTATCAAATTTGGCCAAGCAGTTTAGGAGGAGAAGTCGTTTGAAGAAATTGTTGACAGACGGACGACGGACATCTCGGTATGACAAAACCTCACCATGACCACTTTGTGGTCAGGTGAGCTAAAAATAGGAGTAACTCCACTTTAATAGGAGTACTTGGCTGGTATGGTATATGGTTAATGTCAAAGATATAATAAAACACCATGTATATTGCACGATGTAATTTATTTAATACACAAACTGTTATCAAATACACACTTAAATAATACAATGATATAGACAATTATAAGACTATAACCTAAAACAAACATACAATCTACAAAACCTGTCAGTAGACCATCAATTGTAGATAAAAGTAGCGCTACAAAACCTGTCGGCAGACCATCCATTGAAGATAAAAGTAGCGCCACAAAACCTGTCAGTAGACCAACAATTGTGGATAAAAGTAGCGCTACAAAACCTGTCAGTAGACCAACAACTGATCTCCTCTGACATTTAACACCGTTCCAAACATATTGGACATGCTAAAGGAGACCACATGTCAATGAAGACCACATTTTTTTTTGTGGTTGCCATAGGTCGTCTTTGCAGACAGGTTTGACTGTATTTATAGCATAAAACACGAGATGTTTGTATGCCCTAATGGTAGCCTAATTGTCCAAAATGGTAAAGGTCACACTGACCTTGACCTTTGGCCTACTAACCTAAAAATCAAAATAGGTCATCAACTGTTGCTGGCCTACCTCTGTATAAAGTTTGAAGATCAAAGCATTCTTGAGTTATTTAATGGGAACCATTTCGACAGACAGACGGACAGACAGACTTATGTAAAGCAATAAACATCCTCATAAAGATGGGGGGATAACAATGATAATTATACAACCTTTATGTAGCTAAACGTAAACATTTGTAGCCTGCTTAATTACAATATTTCCAACAATTGCTATCAATATTGTATAATCTCTCCACATACACACCATGTGTACATTTACTTAACTCAATGTCAGTCTATTATATCTACTACTGAAGTATGTGACATTGTGAAATGTATAGTCCACACAATGTAACATGTGCTAGCCTACAAAACAATGTCACCAACATTTGAAGTACACTATACAGACAATGTACATGTTGATTGTAATCAAATAAAACTGAACTGTATAAACTGTTAGGAAGTAACAGTTTTACTGTACTGTATTCACCATGTAATACAATAAAACAAGTACTGTAAAATCATTTTACTTCGTTGGGACGAACTTTTGTGGTTTTGGTAAAATAGGCAATTTCGTTGGGACTTGAATTCGTGGATTTTCCATTTCAGGTAATAAAACAAGGGTCAAAATGTATGTTCGTTGGGATTAAAGTTCGTGGTTGAGGTAAACCACGAAATCCACGAAATTTAATCCCCCACGAAAATTAATGATTTTACAGTATGTAGTGTGCATGTTTGCTGTAGTGCACTTGTATGTTGTAGTGTACACGACAAGATCCAGCGAACACAATTGTTGTTGTGTAAGTGTCTAATGTATTGTACATATCCCTTGTGTACACACATGAGGTAGTGTACATGATTGTTGTGGATTTACTGGTGAATATGACTGATGTTGTGTAAATACCTTTTGTAGTACTGGTTATATAAATGTAGTGTGTATGTCTGATGTAGTGTACATGTCTGATGTAGTGTACATGGATTGATGTAGTGTACATGACTGATGTAGTGTACATGTCTGATGTAGTGTACATGGACTGATGTAGTGTACATGTCTGATGTAGTGTACATGACTGATGTAGTGTACATGTCTGATGTAGTGTACATGACTGATGTAGTGTACATGGATTGATGTAGTGTACATGTCTGATGTAGTGTGCATGTCTGATGTAGTGTACATGGATTGATGTAGTGTACATGACTGATGTAGTGTGCATGTCTGATGTAGTGTACATGGACTGATGTAGTGTACATGGACTGATGTAGTGTACATGGATTGATGTAGTGTGCATGTCTGATGTAGTGTACATGGATTGATGTAGTGTACATGACTGATGTAGTGTGCATGTCTGATGTAGTGTACATGACTGATGTAGTGTACATGACTGATGTAGTGTACATGGATTGATGTAGTGTGCATGTCTGATGTAGTGTACATGACTGATGTAGTGTACATGGACTGATGTAGTGTACATGGATTGATGTAGTGTGCATGTCTGATGAAGTGTACATGACTGATGTAGTGTACATGGACTGATGTAGTGTACATGGATTGATGTAGTGTACATGACTGATGTAGTGTACATGGATTGATGTAGTGTACATGGATTGATGTAGTGTACATGACTGATGTAGTGTACATGGATTGATGAAGTGTGCATGGATTGATGTAGTGTACATGATTGATGTAGTGTACATGGACTGATGTAGTGTACATGGATTGATGTAGTGTACATGACTGATGTAGTGTACATGGATTGATGTAGTGTACATGGATTGATGTAGTGTACATGACTGATGTAGTGTACATGACTGATGTAGTGTACATGGATTGATGTAGTGTACATGACTGATGTAGTGTACATGGATTGATGTAGTGTACATGACTGATGTAGTGTACATGGATTGATGAAGTGTACATGACTGATGTAGTGTACATGGATTGATGAAGTGTACATGACTGATGTAGTGTACATGACTGATGTAGTGTACATGACTGGTGTAGTGTGCATGTCTGATGTAGTGTGCATGTCTGATGTAGTGTACATGACTGATGTAGTGTACATGGATTGATATAGTGTGCATGGATTGATGTAGTGTACATGAATTGATGTAGTGTACATGTCTAGTGTAGTGTACATGGATTGATGTAGTGTACATGGACTGACGTAGTGTACATGTCTGATGTAGTGTGCATGGACTGATTTAGTGTACATGGATTGATGTAGTGTACATGTCTGATGTTGTGAACATGGATTGATGTAGTGTACACGGACTTATGTAGTGTACATAACTGCATTTTGAAACATACACAAGCTGCATATCGAAATGAGTGTAAAGAAAAAGAACCATAAAAATACCATTTAAAAAACATACTTAACCTGGTGAATTTTATCTTGGAATCATACATACACAACAAAGAAGTATTTACTAATTAATACCCATTCAAATATGGAATCAAAACTGGGCCATGAAAATACTGATAACACACTGTACATGTATATTTTCACAGAGCAAAGTTAATTTGAAACATTTTAATGCTATTTGATATTATTGCCATCCTCTCCCTGATACTTCTTGTTGGAAATATTTTATCATAATACTGAACATAAAACAAACAAAACGTTACTTGCTAACCCAAGATATTTACACTGTGACCTCCCAATCACTGTGAGGCAACACAAAAACAGTGTGTAAGGGTTACACTAAGGGGCTGTTCTGGGAAAAAAGGTCAGGTGAAGTAGGAAAGAAATGTTGCAAATTTTGTATAAGCAGAAAATATTTGATAGTGTGGTAGGGGTATTGTTAGAATAACCGGATTCCATGCAGGGGTGAGCAGACATTTTGGCTCGCCATTCCTACCCCATCAGCCCCTTTTTCCAAGTAACAGCCCTAAACATGTTCAGCATTGTTGTGAAGTAAAATTAAGTTATCATCATACAATTAGCCATTGCTAATAGCACTATTTGTTGTCCTCATCACAGTATTAGGAATACTTTTACAACAAATATGAAGTTTGTATAGGGTGTTAAAAAAGTTTTTTCTTAATTTTTTAGCTTTCAGACCTTAAGAGCATTGTAACATTGTCATATTACAACCTAGAGAGTTCTAGCATATTTATAATATTTCTGTCATTAGTATTAACTAGTAAGAAATTAAACTTGTCTACTGGGAACATACAAATAAAATTTGACAAGAACTTAAATTTTGTGAACAAACTTTTTTACCACCCAGTATTTTATGATGAATGTACATATACACATATAGTACCAGAATTGGAAGAATGGCTTAACAACATACATAACCGGGTCGGTATTTATAAAGCATCTTAAGTCAAAACTTAAGAATTTTCTTAAAATCTTAAATTTTCCTTAAGTGTATCAGCTGAACAGGAAAACTAATACTAACTATTATTACATTGTTTAGAAGCATTATGTTAAGAGCTACAGTAATCATACAGAAAACATGGAGTATGTTTTGTTTCTTGTGTAATATCATCGTCGGATACCCACGGTACACATTACGTACAACTGCATTTGGTACCGTGGTTTTTTTGACTGCCAAATTCTCGTTTCTCAGCTCAAAGGGAAATAACTCTTCAAACCCTGTGTCCAATGAAATCACTCCTTACAAACAGAACACTTTTCAATCGGAGATTTAAACTTGCGTCATTAGGGGGGGGGGTGTTACTTAAAATAGATTTTTCATTATGGACACGAGTGGCGTGACGACGAGAACTTGACTGGCACTGCACTGTTGTCGCTTAATAAACTGATACGTTTGATAGACCATGCTTTTTCCCCCACCGGTCCGGGTGCTTAGAAATATATTACGTCCTTCTAGTAGTTTTGTGATACATGTCAATTGAAATTCACTTAGTTTCTCTATTTTAAAATGCTGACAGGCTTCGGCGAAATACTCTTTCATGGGGGCCACCATTTTGGAGAATGAAACGAAGGCCGAATGTAACATGTAATTTCATTGGCTGAGCTTCCAAAGTGGAAATCCTATAACGTTTACGATATTTTGCTAGCCAAATATCCCACGGTCGATGTATGAGTATATCGTAATGCAATCGGACATGGGTATCCGACGATGGTGTAATATAGGCAGCTCAATATTTAAATTTAAGGCAAAATATATTTAAGTTTTCACTTAAGATGCTTATAAAAATCCGACCCAGTGAAGATCATAATAACATACATATACTGGTCATATTTTATGGTTACACATAGTATGATAATGTTCACATGGTACTCGCTTATATTCAATTATGTAAATATACTTGGTCCATTATGCAGGGGTCCTAATCACAGGTGGCAGTATCAGTGTTTGGTCAACAAAAGATTAAAAAAAATTCCGTCACTAAGCTAATATTCTATCAAGGTATAAAGCTTACTATATGCCTATACGCCAAAGATATGCATCTCGTTGGTTCAGCATAAAATACGGGCGCTGAAGGAAAATTGCTACACAAGTCATTCAAATAAACTATAAGATATTCATTCTTACCAAAAATCTCGTTCTTTTGTATCTTATAACTCCGAAACGACAAAACAGTGTTCCTTTGGTTATTAACTTCGCTCTAGACCATTTTATTTACGTGCTGGATACCTGCTCCACTCACAGTATCGTAAATATTGTTAGGAACCAAGTCTATTTTTAGATGCGATGTTCCACAATCTTTGGACATATACATATAGTTTTTACCTTGATAGTGTATTAGCTCAGTGACGTATTTTTTTTTTATTTTATTTTTTTTTCCAAACACTGATACTACCACCTGTGGTCAGAATGTGGCACAATGCTTAACCCAGAAAATGAGTCACATACTGTTTGATGTGTTATAAGCACAAACCCCTACATGAAAATTCAGATAAAACATGGTTCTATTGTTTCAACTAGCTTATGAAATTTCCGATGTATTGAGAATATGATGAAGTACCCGGTGAATACACATGCAGCATTAAACTGTCTACTTTAAAAACAATTCTTTAGACTGCGATATGAGAATTTCAATGCTTTGTTGTTCCGCTCCCACCGACATCAGACTCAGCATGGGATCTGAGTCCGGACTTCTCATCAATGTAGGTGCAAACACTATCGCTAAGTTCTCTGACGTCATCATGTTCTTTGATTTTTTCTCTGTGACCCTACAATAAACATGTAAGTTTTGTGAGACCATTAAAACTAACAGCAGTGTCTGTGACCCTATTTTGAATATAGTAGTTTAGTTAGATTAAGAAAAAACTATATCACATGAATAACGTGATTTTCCATGGGATAAAAAATGGCGGAGCAATGTTCTCTTACACATGCGATAACAAATGCATGACGACGTAACACTGCCAGCTGGTTTTGATTTGGTAATTATGGTAGTGTGGTAAAAAGACTCGCTTAATAACTTGTGTGCAATAAGTTTTCTAGACTCCTTTCAGAAATGTTGATCTCCAAAGACAACTCATGACGGATCCTATATTTATTCAACACTCTATACAGCAGTAAACAGGGTGTTTGAGTTATGGAAATTTTAATGATTCTCACAAAAGAACACAACTGTATTCATTAGACGCTTATATTAATATTTGACTTGTGACTAGATGGAAGCCTCAACTTACCTGACTAAATGTGAGATAAGGTATTTAAGGGTCTGATAGTGGGCTGGAGGTAACTTGGCCAACCCTTCTCGTACTAGTAATATTTTGTCTTTCAACAGCTCCCGATCTGTAAAACAAATCAAGTCTCATTAATGTATATCATAGAGTATCTTACATGAGTGCTCATTATATTGCTGGCTAAAAATGAGAAGGTCGTAACTACTACTTACAACCTTATAAGACTGATTCATATTTAGCACCACCACAATAAGGCATTTCATATGACCCAATTTTCATGAAAATCTGAACTTGCCCTGTTGCCTAAACTTAAGTTGAAACAGCTTGTTTTACCATAAGTAAAGCGTAATCTTCGGAAAGAAGGTAAAGAAGGTTGAGGGATCAGTGCTAAACTATGGTACATGGCTCTATAATTGATGTAGTTACCATAGTTTTGCACCGAGCCCTCGACTCATGAAACTATACATGCAAATATTGGATAAATCAATTAAGAAAGAATATCACTTATTTACTTACTCATGCCCTCAATAAACAGTCTGTACCCTTCAAATGTGACAAGAGGTATGGGAAGTAAACGAAAGTAGAGTTTTAATACACTGGTAATCGTGTTAATATCATCATATCTGGCCGGGCTTATATTCGTCGATTCTCCATCTGAAAATAATCAAATACAAACTAGAGATATCACAGGAGTGATGAATCATACCCCCGCAGCACCGCCTTGACACAGGAATATTATTTGAAATTATAGTCTAAACAACACATTTGATGGAAATCTGCTGCTATACGGATTGAAAAACACCATGATTGATGTGGTGAACATTTGTACCAAGCAATTTTAAAATCCAGTAAGAAATGACAAAGTTACAGAGCAGACACGATTAGCATGACTATATAACCTTTGACCTGTAAGTGTGACCTTGACCTTTGAGGTAGGGACCTGGGTCTTGCGCATGACACACCGTCTTGATGTGGTGAACATTTGAACCAAGCAATTTTAAAATCCAGTAAGAAATGACAAAGTTACAGAGCGGACTTGATTTGCATGACTATATAACCTTTGACCTGTAAGTGTTACTTTGACCTTTGAGATAGGGACCTGGGTCTTGCGCATGACACACCGTCTTGATGTGGTGAACATTTGTACCAAGCGATTTTAAAATCCAGTGAGAAATGACAAAGTTACAGAGCGGACACGATGCTAACAAACCAACAGACCAACATGGTGACTCCAGTATACCCCCTTCAAACTTTGTTTGCGGGGGTATAAAAATGCTGAGCTTAGCCTTTACTTTCCTCCCCCGGGATTTGAACCCAGGTTGCACTAACCACTGATAAAATACAATACAATCTCTCAAGAGCTATAGTCTGTAGAGCAACATTAACTCCTTGACAATACATTCAGGCCCTTAGCCATACTGAGCCACAAATAAATGTCTCAGTAAAACTTTGAGTTACCAGAATATGTAAGTATTTTGGAAAAAACTGCCTCAAATCGACCATAGCCTTGGTACTTTTTGGGCTCTGGATATGGGCCCAACGTTCACAATTTCACTAAGCTCATATTTATTTTAACATTAACCACAATGGAGCAGCAACCACTAAACGCTGGCTAATATATTTAGCTGCCAAAAACTTTGAGGTATTTATATTTATCACATAACCTGCGGTCTAAGAGTTCATTAAAGCCGTGCCGGAAATATGATAATGCACTCCCAGCTCATTCATTAAACATTTAAATTAGCTTGCCGTTGATTGGTTGTTTGGTTCAGGATGACATTACGTAAGCCAATCCGTGCCTTGAATCGAACCGTGACGTCAGTATAATACAGACGTCGGCATGACGTCGCGTGCATTGTAACGCTAAATTTTGAATGAAACCTATGTAGTGTACATCAGCATTTTGAACGTTAACGATCGTTTTCTAAGGTTATGTGATAAATAAAATCTTACATTCGTGCTGATTACATAGGAGTTTCATTAAACTCGTCGACAAAAACAATATGACACTCGGCAAAGCCTGGTATCATATTGTTTTGTCCACTCGTTTAATAAAACTCGTATGTAATGAGCACTCGTGCAAGATCCTCTATATAATGATTGAGTACAAATAAATAAAATTTCAAATAGAGCTTGTACTGTGAAGGGAAACAACTCAATCTGTCGTAATATTGTAAAGTATATGATAGTCAAGCATATATTTTTTAAGGGAAATAACTCAATCTATCATAATAACATTTTGAGTTACTCCCCCTGACCAAAGATAACCAATCCCTGTGTGGTTGGTTACCGTACCTTTATCAAAAGCCATTCTTATTTCTTCCACTTCATCATGTAGACCAGCTACTCTGTACAACCCTTCAGCTTCAATATCTGTCAAATATAAACACATACGCTTCAATATCTGTCAAATACAAACACATAAGCTTCAATATCTGTCAAATACAAACACATACGCTTCAATATCTGTCAAATATAAACACATACGCTTCAATATCTGTCAAATACAAACACATACGTTTCAATATCTGTCAAATATAAACACATACGCTTCAATATCTGTCAAATACAAACACATATGCTTCAATATCTGTCAAATACAAACACATACGTTTCAATATCTGTCAAATATAAACACATACGCTTCAATATCTGTCAAATACAAACACATACGTTTCAATATCTGTCAAATATAAACACATACGCTTCAATATCTGTCAAATACAAACACATATGCTTCAATATCTGTCAAATACAAACACATACGTTTCAATATCTGTCAAATATAAACACATACGTTTCAATATCTGTCAAATATAAACACATACGCTTCAATATCTGTCAAATATAAACACATACACTCCATCAGAGACTAAATCTCAAGACTTATTTTTTATACGATTGTACTGGATTTTACTTTTTTTACAGAAAACATGCATATTTTTTAAATATCCTGAAAATCATATGCAGCCTACTATCTTTGTCAACCAAGAGGCCTTAAACCTTAAAATATTTCAATAACATGTATAACTCAATTTTAAACAAAATCCTTCAGAGCAGATGTAGTTGTGACCATAACTTAGCCACTTTGTTAAATATTTTCATTGATTAACTTTTATTTTTGTCAGAAATTATAGTTCTATCAAGATAGATTAACAAGGAGCTCAGGTTAAATCAAGGAATATTTACACCCTTGTAATAAAAGCACATTGATATTTAATTTACCTCGACTCTCTATTTCTTTAATACATTTCTCAACAACCATCGGTATAGGGGATTTATGTGCTTTAATCACAGTCGTCAAATCTTGACCAAATATGGATTTGATGAATTTAATATCAGGCATACAATCATTGGGAACTTTCTCTGAGCATTTCTTGTGTGCCTCAAACCCACAATCTGGAAAATACAACATTTAAATACAATAATAAACCAAATGACATTTAAATACACAATACTACTAGGCGAGATTTTCAACATTTTGCTGGCTTAGAATGAGAAGGTACTTATAACCTTATAAGACTGATAATCATACATATTACAAATCTACATCACAAGACGCTTCTTAAGAGCCTTTTTCCATGAAAATCAGAACCTGTCATGTTGGCCAAACTTAAGTTAAAGCAGCTTAATTTCCAATAAGTAAGAAGTAATTTTCAGACGGATTTTTCTTGTTTTCTCAAAATATCAATTTTTTAGTCATGACCTTCTCATTCTAAGCCAGTGATATAACTAAACAGAAATGAACATGCAATATTATTATGATTTTCACAATGAAATCCAATAACAGCTATCCTATGTGTACAATATTGTATCAAGAAATATATATTATCTGACCAGATTAAACTGAGACTCATTGAAGTCTGCAAGCAAGTCTGGCTGCACTCAGTTGTGTGCAATTCATAAGTTCATCTACTACAGGGTGTCTCACAGGCTACATTTTCACCAAATTAATTTTTGTACAGTAATAATCATAGTCTAATTTAAAAGATCAAGTTAAGAACTATTTTATGAATTATATCATGTGTTAATGCAGGAAGAGTTGATGACGTCATAATAATGCCATTGGCAATGAACGATCTAAGTTATCCTAAGGAACAGAAACATGATTGTGAGAGAAAATCTTGACCACCCCTCATATACTGTAAAATCATTAATATTCAAGGGAGATGTAATTTCGAGAATTTCATGGATGATCTGAACCACGAATATTGATTATTTCTTAGTGCATAAGATATCCTTGGAATTATATTTTTCTTTCAATTTTGTTTTTCAACGATACAGTTACCTGTAATTGAAATTAAATGATTTAACAGTATTTGTATTACCTTGACATTTTGATCCCTGGGCAATGAGTCCCCACATAAAGTTAGCACAGAAGTCACACCAATGTAATCCAATGAAATTATGTGTTTTAAATACATGAGACTTTTCAAAATCGGAGACATCCATATTGACATCAAATTCTCCATCATCGACTTCATCTTCTGGCTACAACAGCAATAATATATTGTATAGTCCGTTAAAAATTAAATGAGAATGATTGTAAACATAAGCTTGTTTGTCAAGTAAACTAGGTTTAACTGGGTATAACTGAGTTAACTATAATCCTCCCTATGCTTTTGAATGGGACAATTCCCTCATTAGTATTACTTATTGATTTTTCAGTACAATTATAAGCATATCGTGAATTGTTATTTATTAATCTTTTTAACAGGCCAACCATTCATTGAGTGTTCCAAATAGTCCTGCTCTAGTTTCTCTGTATAAAAAGACAATTTTTCAGGATTTCAGTTTTTTTCCCCGAATATTTGACATGCACCCATGTATTGCCATAATGACTTTTTCATTGCAAATGCAACCTTAGCTCAGTGGTTGGTATGCTTGCCATCTAATCTGGCGACCTGGGTTCAAATCTGGAAGGAGGCACAAATATGCCTTCCATATTTCAGCAGAAAGTTGACCGGCAAATAAAGGCTTAAGCTCGGCATACAAGTATTTCTTGGAGCATTATGAACGTTTTGAAGCCATTAGATATATCTGAAAAACAACTGACTGATATGCTGACTTTCATATACATTCCCTTTCCTTCATTTGGGAGGGGCATGATATGAAAACTTTTGAGATAAAAAACAAGACTGCGTTCAGTAAACAATATGGTGGAAGCCTTGTCTTTTCCATAACAAATAGCCAATTCATTCAGGTACCATTATGCTGTTGAAATATTGTAGAGTATTGCATCACTTTGTTAACTGTTTATGATGGTAAACAAGTGCCAAGTTTGAAATCAATGCCTTGGTGGACTTAAAAAAATATTTTAGTTTCAACATACTGTAACGGGTGGACTGACGAGCGAACAAAGGTCCAAACAGGTGCATCGCTTACCGGTAAAAATGTTGAAATTAGTATCAGAATCTGCCCACTTACTGTTGTATGTGACTGTATCATTTCTGGACCAGGCATACTACCAGGTTGGTTCACTCTGTTTGTTGCATTCTTTCTTGATTTCTGCAATCGTTTTCTTTTAACACTATAAGCTAAATACGGAGATTGTGCGTAATTTGATTCATCAGATAATGATGCAATATAGTCTGAAGCTTTTGATTCAATATGAAAGTGAATTAATCCGTCAGCAACCAGCTGATCGACCGTCTCAAATCTTTTCTCACCAACATAATGTAGACCGTCATAATATAACTTGTAGTTCTTGGTCTGATTCTCAAATCTGTGAATGAAAATGTATACATAAGTTAAGTTACCAATTTTCTAGGGCTCTTTTCAGCTGTTAGGCCGCTCAAGCACCCTTTGACATTTCAACTTCCCCTGGTCATTGGGCTACATATGGTAACCTACACTCGTGTCTCCCTGGAGGAGACTATTTTTCTCCTGTGGTGTGGCAGCCAACATCGATCTGTGGCGCCCAGGAATAGACACTGCCCTCACAGGTACCATTTTACACCATGGTGGAGTGGAGCCGTGGGTCTTGCTCAGAGAAATTAACCAGTGGTCCAGAGGAGGATCGAACCCGGGACCTCTAGATCCCAAAGCGCGCGCCCTACCTCTAGGCCACCGCTCCCCACTGCACGTCAGTAACAGATTGTGTAAAAGGTAAGTTTAAATGCCAAATGATACAAACAAAATACCCATATATACAACATAGATCTAGCTTCTTAGTAATAATGTTGAAAGGGTTCAGTCACAAGTTGTAACAATCAAGTTAAATCCCTCCCATATAATGTAAAGGTAGAGAATATTAGACAGGCTGAAAATGTTTTAGCACATTAAACAATGTGGCTGTATCATTTTATGACAATTTAAGTAATAATTTAAGTGCAAACGTATATTATAAAGGTTTTACAAGTCACATTTCAATAGTCATGTTCCTCATCATAGGCCTGGGGCCTTATTCACCAACGTTGTAAGTCTAAAACTCAGACTTAGACTTTAGATTGCCAAATGTTCTATTCGCTCTCATGTTGAAATAAATGTAACGATTTTTATAAATTGGTAAACATGGTCAGTGGGTAACAACAAATAGCCAGATAAAATTTCACACGGTTAAATCGAATTTCAAAGAAATGCCAGTAATTATGAATAATGACATTTTTAAGCCTAAGTCTGATTTATAGACTTACAACGTTGGTGAATAAGGCCCCTGATCTGATCATTGTCATTCAAATATCTGTTTAAAAGATACAACGCCATCTCCTATAGGAAAATATTCCATTTATCAATTCCAAACAAAATGCATACAAATCTATCAGGGATATGGTTCGTTTACAAGTAAATTATCAATTTTGACACACAAAAAAACATATGCTACTTCAACTATGATTTAAAAACCAAGTACCGGTATACTGACCTTGAAAATTGTAAACTACACACAATGTAGTATTTTAAAAGAGACATTGCATGCATTGACTCATTTTTGAAGAATTTTGAGGTAAATTTTACCTTACACCAAAACCTACATTGATCAACAAGAATGTGAACTTAAATCTGACATTAGTAACTCCAATAGGGACAAACACTATGAGGGTGAACTTGTCTATAAAATCAGGTTTGCTGTGATCTAAATAGCTTATCTCCATTTTTCTCAAAATTTATAAATAACATTGGAATTTGGAAATGTTATATTGTCAAGTGGTTTGTCTAATACAGGCTATCACTTAGAGCAGGGGTACATTTTGACTCGGAAATAGGGGATTTTGGCCCTTGAAATTTCCAAAAAGTCACATATTGACCCTCAAGACTTTGGTTTGAATGTTAATTTTCTCTTAAAATCAATAGTATCTTGCCAATAAAATGGTAAAATTTTGTCAACAGTATCAAAATGAGCCTTCAGATTCAGAAGGTTATGGAAGCCCCACTTAAACAGATTCAATATTTTTTCATTAACAATTTTCACGAGCCTAGTAGTGTTAGGAAGCCAGGTTTACCTACCTGATGGCTAGAGTAAAGGCATTTGGAGCCCTGTCACTCTTTCTGACGAGATAACTTCCATTTCCACCAGAAACTAAGATATCCTCGGCCTCCTCACGAGATATCTGTCCATGATATCTGAAATCAAGAAAGTAAAACTTAATACCACAAAGTATTATGTACAACTTTTAAAAATACTGCAAAATCATTCAACTTCAATGGGGACAAAATTTTGTGGTTTAAGTGAAAAAGACCATTTCGTGGGGACGTAATTTCAATAAGACAGATACAATAAAATCATTAACATTTGTGGGGGGTTAATTTCGTGATTAAGGTCATCCACAAAATTATAACCCCCACCGAAATATATGAATTTTCAGTAGAAGCATCAATCTTCTCCAGACTGATAAAATGTAACATTCAACTACACCACATATATAGTGCCTCTGTAGAACAACACCTTTTTAGGAGTTGCAAATATTGGCCGTTGTTTAGAGGTTGTTGCTCGCCAGATGTTTATTTATAGGAAATACAGGCTTAGGGAAATTGTTTGAAGGTCCTATTATAGAGGTTCTCAGCATCAAATTACTACTAGCAGGGGTTGATACTGTTTTTTTGTCACTGGTCTGACAGTTACGAACTTACAGCATTACATTTGTAAAGAAAACAGTTACTGGTCCTTTATGATTTTCACTGGTCCTTCAAGATTTTCACTAGCCCCGGGCCAGAGGAACATTGGTAGTGTCTAGCCCTACTACAAGCAGTATTTCAGGTTTTGCACCATAATAATATTATTTTTATTCAATGACGATATAAATTCCCAACAATAAGACATTATATACAACACATTACTTACTCTGATCCATAGTATGATGGTTTAATTGGAGGCTGAAACAGGATAAGAATAACACATTAACACCATTCAACAATATCCGCTTAAACATACAAACAATACTAACTAGAGGTGTCACCATTCGGCAGACTAATATACCCCCAGCTGCAAAGGGCTTTAACTCTTGCAAATACCATTGCAGCGCAAATTCTTTCCTTCACACACACCTACATGCTGAGGTTGCTCATTTGTGAAAGTATGAAGGAAGCTGAAAACAGTATACCTACCCCCCTTACATCATATGCTTTGTGGGGGCTATACTAAAGGTATTTCTAATCAATCTCTTTTTTATCTCTTTAAATAAAGTTGTTTTTATTATTATTATAATGACATAGATTCAAATACTATCTTGAGTGTTGTTAGTCATTTATTACAAATAAAGAAGTAAAGTACCAAATGTTTAAATTGACCTTGACCTTTGACCTCAAAACTTGCAGGGTTCAACGTAATGTTGCTGACTAACTTCAATGTAAATTTTGAGGATTGTAGACATACCAACAGACTGTTCTACCTGTGCAAGCAATATACCCCCTACTTGAGGAAGGCAGGAGGGGGGGACAATGAAATTAGCAGAAAACCAACCACACTTACCTCCCTTTTACATGGTCTCTTGTTTGGCTTTGGAGCCTCATTCTGTAGCTGGTATACTGAAATAGGCATATATCACCAGTATAATGATTATAATCACAGTAACAGTATCATTGTAAAAGAAAACAAAAAAATATTGGGAATTTTTTTTTTCAATTTCTTTTTCAATGATAGTGTTACCTGTAAGTATAATGTGCTACTACGACATAAAGTGTCCACTAGGTCCTCTTCTCAAAAATTGTCATGTATTGTTTGGATAATTTCCATGGGAGGATGAACTCACAATTCGCATAAAAAACATGCAGCAAACATTATTCTTAGTTTATAACAGTAACTGTTAAATTTAACTGTAATTTGAAAGAGTTCTAACTTTAGAGTCTCTGATTTTGCAAAATCTCAATTTGAAATGAAATTTCTACTCGAGATGCTTCGGAGATCAGGGCCAGTTTTCAGTTACAGTAGCAATCTAATTGAAAAATTCAGTCCGCAGGCGAAACGTTTTCAGTATTGACAGGAATTCAGGACTGTATCATAAATTGTATATGAGTCATTTTAAGACTACATGACAATGTCAGACACATACAAACACACACACCCACATATCATGATGCAATATGAGTATATGGTTACATTGTCTCTATGGTATATAAACCACATTTATAAATATTAGGAAGTACATCATTAATAGATTATCATCCAAATTCTGCATAACTTGAACAATCTTTGTGGAGGACCATTAGATGATGCTTTACATACCAAATATCAAAGATCCAGGAATTGTAGGTTTAGACAAGAAGAACAGCTCTAAATATTTGAAAGTGTTGTGTCTGACGTTGAATACAACAGGTTTTCTTTCGTTAAAGTGTATTATGTTGGCTGGGTTTGGTAAACATCCGTGTCATGTTTCCTACTTGCGGTTCAAGAATTACAGAGCAGAAACAAACTTTCTAACGGACAGGCAGCCTCATACCGGTTAAACATCCTTTATAGGGCATAGAATAATGTTTTACAGTAATATTACCTAGGATAAGGTTTTATTCATTCCCATACAGCAGAAATGTTCAACCCCCCTTAATGCTCAAGTTATATAGAAAGGGCCAGTACGCCAACATAGATATGCTATGAAAGTGACTAATGTAAAGTCTCAACATTGATGTAAACATATTGTGTTAAACTAAAATACTTGAGTCAACTCTACTTCAACACTTGACAACATCATGGTACATGTAGTGGTTATAAGTACTAGTCCATGTATTGTTCAACTTGAATCAAACATACATTAATATACAAATATGTCCTATAATAGGAGAATAGACTGAAGTTTCCTTATTTTAAAAGTTTAAAAGTTATTCACCCTAACCCTAACTCCAAAGGCAAACAATTTAAATAAGCTTGCCTTCTATTTCATTTTTTCTGTGCCTAATGTTCTTAAGATATAAATATTACTACAATATTAATATTATACTGGTAATGAGGGATCTACTGAGAGGTATAATGTCCAAGCCTGAAAATGAGTCGCAGGTGTGTTTCAGGTGTTTCAGGAGTCATTTACACACATCTCTGCAGCAAAACTCCGTTTCAAACAATAATTATTGTTCTAGTGCTTAAATTCAGCTCATAAAACTTCAAATGACCATAACTTTGTCAATTCTTTGATCTTTTCATCAAATAACTTTTATTTTCAGCAGCAATTTTCATTCTTTCTAGTACAGCAAATAGTGATTTCCCTATATTCCAGAATTCTAGGACCCCTTTGGTATACCAGCCAAGGATTCCTACTAAAGTGGAGTTACTCCTATTTTCGTATTCAAGTCCATTTGATTCATTTTATGATCTTCTGTCCCATATTTATAATCACTAAAAATTCATACATTCCCTGTTTACACATCTAAATACCTTCAAAATAATCACATTTAAGTACATCTTGTGACAAATTTTGCTATATCACTTCTATTTTGGATTTAATTAACTTGGCAGATATGTCTATGATAATACTTACAGTATGTTTTCCAGGTAGGTAACTGATTCTCGCCTTCCCCTGAAACAGATAGAACAAATAACCAATCACATACATTGTATATCACAATGTCATATTTGTAACTTACAGTATGAGTTCCATGTTGGTAGATTGTTCACTTCCTCACGTTTTGCTGTAAACTCGATAGTAAAATAGTCATGTGATGGTTTACGTTTCTTGAAAATGTCAAAAACTCCCTTATGTTGCTTCGGACTCAAAGGACTTGCCATGCTTACTGATATTGTTTTATAGTGTGTATCAGATATTCCTTAATATCACATATACTGAATATGACAACAAACACACCATTAATGATTATTTCACAATACAGAATCAGCAACTATCTTCACATATTTCACTTATTTCAACTATTTCATATTAAAGTTTTAAAGGATATTCCAACCATCTTTCCAGTTAATTCATAAAATTGTCACAGAATCAGCAACTATCTACACAAATTTCAACCTTTCCATAAGTTTTAAAGGATTTTTAAAGGATTTTCCAACCAGCTTGCCACAAATGAATTAAAAAAAATTCAGTTAATTCATAAAATTCATAAAATTTCACTACAGTCTCAATAGACTCGTTTTAATTTCCTGTAGAAATCTCGTGATATTAAACACAATAAACCTATACTTGAGTATCACAAGCATAAAATGTCTTCCCTACTTCCTGATTGTGAAATGGCACATGATTTTATGTCAATTAAATTACCCAAGTCGAGGAGACGGTAACATAAGTGTAAAATCATTTAATTTCGATAGGCCGAAGTATCTATCGAAATTATGTGGTTTTGGTAAAAAAGACAATTTCGATGGAACGTTTTGCGTTTCAGGTAATAAATACAAGGGTCAAAATTATTTTTCAATGGGATTTAATTTCTTGGTTAAAGGCCAACTACAATTCCATGAAATTTAATCCCCCACGAAAATTAATTATTTTACAGTAAGTGATCACAACTTCTACCTCAACTCTTACATTGTCCTTTCACAATGGTAACTTGAAGCATCAAACTGCATAAAATTAAAGGTGGTAGTATGGTATGTTATTCATTTATAAGTGTAGCTGTTGTGACCATTAAATTCAACTTAATGTTTGACATTCTTGCATATCAACTATCATAATAGGTAGGCCAAAGTGAATAAGTTTGTTGAGAACCTTGGAGACAAAATAAGATAAACAAACGTTGCATATTCACACATATATATGAGCCGTTCTCCAGGAAAACCGGGCTTAATGACATTGTATTGTAATTATGCAATAAGATTTAGAAAAATGTCTAAAATGAGGAAAAACTTTTTTCCTTTAATTTCATATTTAAGTAATTGGATATTATAGTTCTATCCGTTAGCTTCAAGTTTTCTTTAAAATTGTGTTTAATAACTTCTATTGTTGCTATGGTGATCGTTTTCTAAAAAGTACTCATATCAAGGAAAACAAGGGTTAATTGGCTAAAACACTTCCAATTGTTCTCTGTAAGTCAACACTCACAAATTGGACACGTTTTATTAAAATAAGAATATGATTCTATTATGTGCCAAAATTTCAAAAGTTTACGTCAAAAAATTATCAGATACTGGATCTTTAAAATGCCAGTTGACGTTATGTCACAAACGTACAGCATGACGTTTGCGACGTCACTCAAAAAGTAGGCGGTAGTGGTTGGTTTAAAAAGTATATAACTTTGTAAGTGTATGAAAGAATTTGTTCAAATTTTCAGAATCTGTTCACAAGCATCTCTTCCTTCTAACCATACATTCATCAATATTTTCACAATTTTGTCACTAAGCCCGGTTTTCCTGGAGAACGGCTCATATATATTTATATACTACCAGTAGTAGTGCAGGGTAAAACAATATAATGGTGCAGTGCCATCTGCTAGATTGGTCCTTTCAAGCATATCAATATTTCACAAATATAATTGACAACAGCTAACGGACAACATCATATTGATAAGAGATATAACAGACAACGTCATATTGATAACTTAAGATGACAACATCCCCATCCACACAATGATAATCAAATTTTGTCATACAAATCACAAATTATGGAACTTATTTTATCACATAAATAATGTGATATTCCATGTGAGAACAAATGACAGAACAATGCTCTCCAACATGTTTAGTAGCAAATGCATGATGTCACTACATGGTAAAGTGATAAAAAGAATCTGTCATATGTAGTCTTTGAGATCAACATTTCTTAAATTGTCACGAAAACAATTTATTAACTCACCAAAGGCTCTCTAAATAACATTTGTTTTCCAGACTTGTTTAAAAAATGTTGCAAGTGTCAAGTACAAAATCCTGCACCGTGAAGACTTTCCCTGCACTCACAAGATCAGTGATGGTTTATGCACATTGTGAAATTGGTGTAATAACCAGTAAACATTAATATCAACAATATACACCATATACAAATACACATTAACAGTTACACTAAATACTTATATAGGGGGAATTTTCGGGAATTTTTTAATTTGTTTGACTGTTATTAAGAAAGCTATACACAACTCTTATAAAAGCAACTAACATTAAATAATAAACCAAAGCAAAATGTAAGCCATATTTTCAAGCTTTAAGCAAAATATTTAGAAATTGATGTGACTTTAAAGGTCGAAGGAGAGGTGTTAAACTCAATCATATAGTAATAATGTCTATGTAGATAAACAGACAAGCCAAAATGGCTATAGTTGGTAGAGTTTGACAGTGAGCGTTTAACTTACAGGGTTGGATAGGAATTATGATATCTTTCTGGGATGTTTGCTAAAAAATTAACTTTAAGTCATTTTATTTCAACTGGTTGCATACATGCATACGGTCGATCTCATTTAAATCAGACCCATATGACGCTCCACTACTTTATAAAAATACTGTTATATATTCTCTAATGGCACTATGGGCCAGGGGTCATGTTGATGTGAACTTTACATCAGTCAATCAAATCGCTGCTTTCACAAATCTGAAAGTGCGGAGAATCTCGGCTTAACTACATAATTTACATTGAGAGAGATGTTTGTATGTAGACTGACTTTAGTACACTCTCTATACATACAGGTGAATAGTCATAATACAACATGCACTAGAGGTCATTTGAATGTGACCTATTATGTAGTGTGGTCAGATCTAGCTAACAGTGTAATGCAATGGAGCAAATGTTAGAATCTTATTTTAATGAGATAAGTATATGGTCACCAGGATACAACACATGAATACAAAATGCATCTTAATAAAAATGTCTGAAAGGGTAAAAATATGATAAACGTAAATACTGTTTACACGGGAAAAAATAGAACAATTTAGTAAAAAATGATTTTAACAGTCGACACACACTATGATAGATAATATGATTGTTTATCATCAAACCGGAAAATCTAAAATGGGGAATAATTTTTGCACAAACAAGCAAAAAACGTGATGTTTTAAGTCACAACAAAAATTATAAATAGTCAAAAGAGTTAACACACCAAAATTGCAAATATGTGTAACCAAAACCTTCAAGTAATGAAATTGACAGATTTGCAAATATGATATATTATAAAACAGTGTGGACATTGTCACATAGACAAATTAAAGTTGACAAGTTAAAATTTGACAATAACAAGTCAAAAAGAACTGAAAGGTCACATTTTTGCCAAAAACTGTGGCTCGGCTTGAGCGTCTAACAATTTTATCGCACAAACATTGGTCAAAGAATAAGATACTTAAGGTTGTTTTTAACTTGCTGACATATTTTTACTTGACCTCAACTTAGCCAAAAAGCCAATGTCCACCATTTACAATGTTTATAATAAGCCATTGTGATCAGTATCAGTTGTTTTTTCAATTACTCAGAATTGCACTAGTGTGTTAGCTCTCTTGACCTTTATACAGTAAAACCTCACTCAACGACCATGATCTCATAATTAGTTTAAACATACTGGAAAATCATTAATATTCAAGGGAGATTTAATTTTGTGGATGATTTTGACCATGATATTAAATCCCCACAATTATTAATAATTTCCATAGTATATGACTTGCAAGAAATAACGTCCCCACAAAATGGTGTTTTTTTCATCGTTTTTTTTTCTCACCAAAATCACGAAATATAGTTCAATTGGAATTAAATAATTTTAAAGTAGTTTACTAGTACTACCCAAATTATATATAATAAATACATGTATACCATTCAAAGACTATAATAGAAAAGTTTTTAATACAATTGTTTTGTTATCTATTGTTTATTGAAAGACAGAACACCTCAAAACTAGGCCAATCTTATTAAGAGGCCAATGAGGTCGTATCAGTGAGGTTTTAAAGCATCAAGAAAATAAAAAGTACACAAAATGAACAAAGTGACGTTGATTTTCTCACCTAAATCCTTTGAGAATGATTCTGGAGTGATGATAATGGTTTATACTAATTATAAGCTAATTAACTTTGAGTATAATATATAGAGGATATTTGTATTTTACCATGTATGATCTAGCAAAGCTGATGTTCTGCATTTTACAGTCCAGCAAGACTTGTTTGGCGTTGAACTGCATTAGCTGGCCGTTATATACAATGCATTATCTGGTTATATGCTTTTACATATCTGGGATGGTATTCAATACTGATCTTACTTGACTTAAGAATAAGGACAACCAATCAGATCGCACCATATGAAACAGTATATATATTGAGACTTTAGACCAGTATAGTGCGCCCAGAATGATGTGATGTTTATAAACATTGAAAGGTTTAGCATACTGTTGGAAAATCAGTTGCTTAGATAAACACATATGGTTTAAAATAACACTGATAAATCATGCTCGCTCGAGTAATCCACCTTTGCAGATCATTCCAAATTTTACTGCCTTTCTCATTATCCCGGGCGCACTATAACATGCAATATTATTGGCGTTCCTTATTCTCCAATAAAATACTATCAATATTGTATACCATCCTTGGATACTGTTTTATCAGAGCACTTACACAAATCCTAAACTCACATGCAAATCTAAATCCTTAAAAATAATTCTTTAACAACTACAGGCATGTCAATAAGGGACAGATGACACTTCTTAGGAGTTAACAGTGAATAAAGCTTATATACTTGTATCGTAGACTTTACCTTAACAATGAAGCTGTAAAAGAATAATTTATACAAAGAAGTTTTCGTAGGCGCCTTGATAAAACAGTACCTGGGCCTTATTCTGTAGATAAAAGCATACCAAAATATCTTATATACTTGACACATCGGAATTCATTCTGCAGATAAAATCACACCGTAATATATCATAAAAATTATGCACCCCCATTCTATTTGCATAAATAATGTATCTATCTGTCAAATGGAATACATGTTATACTAGCAAAGATCTTTGATACTAGCCTGTTAACTAAATAGCAGTTTACCTACAATAAATCAAACTCATTCTTAACAAATATCTAGGTATACTTCAAGATAACAAGATATATCAGTTAGCATGATACTGGTTCATGTAGGGTGACAGTACAAGAAATTATTTAAACCAAGGGAGACCAATTGAGTATGTAACTTTTCTTGATGACCTGTGTTTCATGCCCATTTTGTATAAGCACAATAATAATTTCAATGGAGTTAATGATTTTTTACCTGCGAGTTCCAAGTCCTGAACTAACAAAAATCAGTGAGGATGCAAAGTTTCAAACTATTATGTGAGTCCAAATAATGCATTGAGATTTCTAAAAAAAAAAATATTTTAAAGATTCATTATAATCAGAACCCAAATGTGTAAACGTCGTAAAAAATAAACTCATTATTATTAGTATTATTATTGTCATTATTATAATTATTATTATTATAACATAACTTACCGCTCATTGAAGTTCGGTGATAGACCATGTTGTAATACCTAGGTCTAGGTACAGGACGGTCTTTGTTCATCATCGACATTCTGATAACTTTAACAGGAACAATCAATGTAGTCTAGGCATCTTCTATATAGAATATCATTCTTCAGTAACTGTAAGATATCAATATACTGGGTATGTAAAATAAGCTGACATTAAAATCACAGGTAACAGTACCATTGAAAAAGAATACTGGTAATAATATTGTATAAATTTGTATTATCTTTTACATTTAATACGTAAATTTAAAGAAAAACATAAATTTTCCCAAATTTTTTTACTCATATTCAATGATACAGTTACCTGTGGTTTTTAATTTAAACATTATAAATATATCATTTGAATAAACAGAAGTCAGTATAAAGCAACAAATAATAAATTAATCTTTAACCCGTACCTTCATACATGTATAATCCAACAAACCACACTGTTTTTCATTCTACTTAATATACTTTAAGTTATAGAAATGCCACTTTTCAACATAACTCCAATATAAATGTATCTTTTCATTGAAGCCATTTTGGTATTAGGTCAGAAATACTAATTTTAAATGTTCTTCAAAATTGCATTTGACTGAGACTGAGTTCGGTTTCATCCCAGCCTAAAAGGTCAATCCCAGGCTTTGAAGAAAGAGTCAGAAAATAAAAATCACGCATTGCATATTTTAAAGTTTACCTTAGATACATGTAAGCTTTTGTTAGATTTAGATACATGTAAATGTTTACAATATATACAAAGCAACTGTTATACCTTGATACTATCAGTCACAAAACATGTTTTCTCCATCTATGTGATGGATATATAGATTGTAACTTCACTCAGGGATGAGAAGAGATAAACAAGGTAGTATAGTTTGGAGAATTTAACATGATCCTGACCTTTATGCATAAATATATGACAAGGCTCGTGCATCATAATATATCAATTTCTGCAAGCAAATCATGCAATATTGGTATTTTATACTGTAAAATCATTAAATTTCATGGGGGATCAAATTTCATGGATTTTGTGGTTCAACTAGCCACAAAATTTAATTCCATTGAATAATAATTTTGACCCTTGAATTTATTACCTGAAAAGCAAAATCCATGAATTTAAGTCCAATCGAAATGGTCTCTTTTATTAAAACCACGAAATTTTGTCCCATCAAAATCAAATGATATTGTGTTTGTATTACATATCGAGCGACTTCATGATACAACCTACTGACAAAAACATACAACTGCAGGGTTGTAAACAATTAAACATACCGTAGACAAGATATAAGCTGTTAAATTATGCAAATTGAAAGGCCAGGATCATGTCAAATTCTCTAAGCTATACAGCTATTGTGAGCAATACATAGCCCTCTGCAGTATCTGCAAACTTTCTTAGTACATGCACACAGATATTATTTGCTGAGCATTGTTTTAAAAATTGAACAAAAGATGATCCACCTTTATAACAAGGTTTTGCAAGTATATGAAATTAATGATGTTGAATTTAAGGACATTCGTTCCATTTCAGTTGAGGGGAAGTTTAAAAATCGCAGTCCCTTAGAGGTATCTCAAGCATCTAACTACCATGATAAAAACGAATGCAAAAGTTTAAAATTGATGTGGTAGTACATTTTCATGTCTTAATATCGCGATAATTCTGAATAATAATTACTAATTTAGAGTATTGATAAAAATATCGAAGAAACTACTGATGAGGCCTTACGGATGATTTATTTCAAATGGTTTTAAACACCAAATCTCACGAGTTGGTTACAACGTTGGTAAAACGTAGTACTATGCGCTCGGTTAATATTTTATAACCGCACCCCTAACTATCTAAAAGAAGGTTATTTTTTTATTTATTTCTAAAGGGTATTGACAAGCAAATGCAGGAGAGACAACCCTTAAACTGTTAACATTATTATATATTTGATTATTAACATTGATTAAACACGTTTTATCGCGAAAACTATAGACAACGAATGCAAAACGTTGATTCGTTTTGTTACCTCCCCTGATTTCAGCCTTTCTGTAATCACAATAAGTTCAATTAAAAAAAATCTACACGAGCAATTGTAATGAAATTTGCTATGAAACTTCTATAACTGTTACTGTACTTGTTGCATATACGAAAACCGTATGTTGTTCAACGATTTTTCACGTAAAACATATTTTTAAAAAAATACATACTTTAAAATATTATTTAAAAATACAAATAACTTACAAAGTATATAATAAACTTTACTGCTTGATTCCTTACATGCGTAATTGCATGTATGCCAAGTTTTATGCTTTTCAAACCAAAACTTTTTCGGTAAAATACATTTTTCAGTTTTTAGGGGTTGTCCCCTAAATCTAAGAATATCTTAAAAACTAGCCGAGCAAAACTGTTGGGAATTTTCTAAATGATTGGCTTTGATCTGATCTTCATAAAACTAACAGGTTTTATATACATTGTACAGAAAATTTCAAAAGGAACGAAAGTCCTTAATTCTGTGTTTACAGTCAGTTTGGACCAACCTGGTGGAAGGTAGTTGTTGGTAGAAAAGACCCTTATAAAGTCATTACTGTAGATCTACAAAAAGCTTTGAGGCCTGACTAGTAATAACTTTATATTCTATCTCTTAAGGGGACATTACCGAGAGGTCATGGTAGATCTATTGCACTAAGGACCTTCTCATTCTAAGTCAGCAATATTGCTGGCTTAGAATGAGAAGGTCGTAAGTACAAAACTGATATATTGAGAAAGCAAGAAAAAACTGTCTGCAATTTACTCTTTATTTATGGTAAAACAAGCTTTTATAGCTACATTTTGGTCAACATGACAAGTGCCGATTTTCATAAAAATAGGCTCATTAGAAGCACCTGGTACTGGAGATTTCAAATATGTATGAGTCTTATAAGGTCGTAAGTAGTAGTTACGACCTTCTAATTCTAAGCAATCAATATGTACAAAAGACACATGCATTAACATGTATAGTTGGTTGCTGACTGTGACATTGAAGATCTGTTTTTAGATCATTTACCAGTATTTTAAGGGTAAGTGACATTAATCAGGTAATGTTCTTCTGTTACCTACACAGTCATGTCAACTGTCAACTTGTCACATGCTTTGAAAGAGCAAGTTAGTACTTGGCTGATTTGTCAAGAACAATTAGGTCAACTGACTGTTACTTATAGATATACTGGTAGTGTTGTATCAATAAGTTATATACTATATATGAGGAAACTATCCCAATCGAAAGAAGAGGTGGGGACTACACAGTTAACTCAGTTATACCCATTTAACCTAGATAAACATAGTTTACCTGATTGTCAGGCTGAGTGATTTTTACAACCGTTCTCATTTAACTTTGAACAGACTGTACTGGTAATAACATAAATGAAGCTTGTTAATTTTGACAATTTTATAGGTATAAATTTATATGAGCAGAGTTGTATTGCTAATCTGACCATTTCTTAAAATGGAGGAAAACTAAACAAGAGGGCCATGATGGCCCTATATCGCTCACCTGATTATAAATGAAGCCCTGCACAATTTAGACTAACAAAGGTAGAGCGTAAATATAGAAACTGGTGACCCCCGGGGCGGGGTCAATTTTGACCTCAGGGGCATAATTTGAACAATCTTGGTAGGGGACCACTAGATGGTGCTACATACCATATATCAAAGCTCTAGGCATTGTAGTTATAGAGAAGAAGATTTTTATATGTTTTCCCTATATAAGTCTATGTAAAACAGTGACCCCCGGGGCGGGGCCATTTTGACCTCAGGGGCATAATATGAACAATCTTTGTAGGGGACCACTAGATGATGCTACATACTAAATATCAAAGCTCTAGGCATTGTAGTTTTAGAGAAGAAGATTTTTATATGTTTTCCCTATATAAGTCTATGTAAAACGGTAACCCCCGGGGCGGGGCCAATTTTGACCTCAGGGGCATAATATGAACAATCTTGGTAGGGGACCACTAGATGATGCTACATACCAAATATCAAAGCTCTAGGCATTGTAGTTTTAGAGTAGAAGATTTTTATATGTTTTCCCTATATAAGTCTATGTAAAACGGTGACACCGGGGCGGGGCCAATTTTGACCCCCAGGGGCATAATATGAACAATCTTGGTAGGGGACCACTAGATGATGCTACATACCAAATATCAAAGCTGTAGGCATTGTAGTTTTAGAGAAGAAGATTTTTATATGTTTTCCCTATATAAGTCTATGTAAAACGGTGACCCCCGGGCCGGGGCCAATTTTGACCCCAGGGCCATAATTTGAGCAATCTTGGTAGGGGACCACTAGATGATGCTACATACCAAATATCAAAGCTGTAGGCATTGTAGTTTTAGAGGAGAAGATTTTTATATGTTTTCCCTATATAAGTCTATGTAAAACGGTGACCCCCGGGGCGGGGCCAATTTTGACCCCAGAGCCATAATTTGAACAATCTTGGTAGGGGACCACTAGATGATGCTACATACCAAATATCAAAGCTCTAGGCATTGTAGTTTTAGAGAAGAAGATTTTTATATGTTTTCCCTATATAAGTCTATGTAAAACGATTAGTAAGGTTGCATAAGACTATAATTACAGCTTAATAATTGTTTAATAGTTTGTAAACATACAATCACTGTAAACGATGATAACCCTAATATCCACATTCTGCATTTAATTTAAATTAAAGCCTCAAAGCTGCTAACAAGTACACATTTGTAGTTCTACAACTAAAATATAGTAAGAGAGACAACTCTTACATGATCACAACCAGTATAATTACAGAGTACACTCCCTTTGATAGAATGAAAAACAAGGTTTTTCTATTACTTGACCTAGTAGCCTAATTTTTTACCTCAGATGACCCAATATCGAACTTGACCTAGATTTTGTTAAGATGATCATTGTGACCAAGTTTCATAAAGATTAGGCCAAAATTGTGACCGCTAGAGAGGACACAACCCAATTGTTGACGGACAGACGGACGGACGGACGGACGGACGACGGACGAAGAGTGATCACAAAAGCTCACTCTGTCACTTTGTGACAGGTGAGCTAACAAAAATAGATGGAAGTTTTGATTTGTGAATAGCAAGCCAACCCTCACTTTAACCTGGTGAAAATAAATTCAGTCTAGGAACACAAAACAAATATAGAAAAATATAAACCGGCATACAGAATAAATGGCTCTATGTGGTAACCTTTGACATATGCATCATAGTACTGTTTTATTTTTGCTGGTATAATGACTGATATTACAGTCATAAACAAGTCATATTGACTGTAATAAAAGCTGATGAATAGGCGATTCAACAGATTGGTTTAGACATAACCTATGAAATATTATGGGCAAAAATGCATAATTATATAGTTATAAGCACTGTGTATAAACGAGTCAATTTCCAGCAATTGCAATGAGGAGTACAGTAATAGGATTTACGTGTGCTTTCAATAGAAATGGAAATGGTCTTTTTTATCAAAACCACCAAATTTCGTTCCATCGAAATTAAATGATTTAACAGTATCAAGACAAGACACTGAGTGAGAGGTTCTTCAGATCTAGGTATCTTATCAAATAATCACAACAATAATTATGCTATCTTTTAAGATGATCATCTAATCAATAAGGATGTTTTATCAATACTATTAAAAGTCATTGAAGTATTTCCTAGATTTCAAAATATATCTCACACAATTTAAAGATGCAAGGTATTAGGTTATTTGTACTTTTAACATTACGAGGGACGGTCAATAAGTTCACATATCATTAAATATCTGTTTTGTTTTGTATTTTTTGTGTACCACTGTTTCCATAGTTTGAAAGGAAAAAATGACAAAAAGTAGCCCCCTAGTATGTTCAAATAGCCAGTGAATGTTACCAACTACCGTCTCATTTTTACACCCCTGTATGATGATAGGAGTGGCACAATGGCTGAGTGGTTAATGCTCTTGCGCTGTCATGCCCTAAAGCGTCCAATTATCAGTACGCAACAGTCACTGTTTGTTCACTCCTATGGTAATATTCAGTGTAAAAGGGGATTTGGTACATATGATAACATAAAAATTCACATGCGAACAAAAGTGGCGCGGGAAATGTTGTGTCAGCAATAATGCACCTAAAAAAGCGACTGGCGAACCAGGATAGATATTTCTATGTTTAATCCCCATCCTGGAGACAATGCTTATTGTCTAAATTTCCAGAGATGGGACACATAATCACATACTATGATAGTAATTCCTGGGTCTTGGAACAGGACCTGGCTCTATTCCCCGGGACTCATTCACTCAGAGACTAGTCAGAGTTGATAAGACTGTCAAATGAATCCGGATGATTTGTCTGTCTCATTTCCCCTGTATCCCCGCAGCTCCCCCAGTTGGGCATGATATTGACTGGTGCACATATGCTTACCAACTGCATGCAGTCATTGAGCTAATCTATCCGATAGAGGAATAAACAGGGAATAAAAATGTGATCTGTCGATATCCACTACAAGTAGTTTCCACAAAAAGACATCTTTGAGAGACATGATCACACAGTACTCCGGCTAAGATATCTAGATAATACATTTAAAGGATAAGCGTGAAAAAACTGATAACACAAATGAGTAATGAGTAAGAAAGGCCAAGCTCGTAAGATGACAGTTCGAGGTTATTTCCGTGTCTGTCAAATATCATTTCAATATAGAATTATTCAATTATTTGGCAAGACAATAAAATAATGAACTCAGTAAATAAACAAGCAATTCAATGATATAAATTACCAAATATGAACGCAAATTTCTTTCTTCTGACTTCTCAGCGATTAGTCACTTTCAGGACGGAATCCAAACAATGCCGAGTGTTAAATCTTTGTTACCTCCCTTGTTTGAGGGTCGATTATAAAACCCGTTCTACGACCGTAATTTTGCCGTGATACACCCCAACAAACAACAAAATCAAAGTTCGAGTTGACGCGAGGTACAGTTCATGTACATTTTGGTAGATAGCATAAAGCACACTGTAGCTTGCTCAGTGATTATGAAATACGGAAATGAACCAATATTTGAAAAATAAACTGATTTTTTATGATATTATATTATTATTAAAACAGAAACACTAATTGATAAAAGAAGGTATCTAATTCTCCGATTAAATCACACTAGGAGTAAATTTACTACGTTCCCTAATTAGTTATTTCTCACCTAATTGATATATAATTACCGTTAATAACGCACCTGTCTGACGTAACGGCGTCGTGAACGCGCTATAGTAATGACGTCACTATTGTATCGAATTAGTTTACCTAAATACCCACTTTTGGTCAGTCAAAGGAAGCAATAGTAATTTAAAAGTGAAAATGGGGTTCTACATCCGTATTATGAAGGCATATACATGTCGCAAATTTTATGTAGATAATCTAGTATGATTATATCCAGATATCTAGTACATATTTAGATCACAGGAACGTAACTTATATTCATATTTTCATACAGTTGGTCCAAAAAACAGTACTATCAAAGACCCCGGGTCGTTACTGACTTGCACCCTAAGAGAGAAAATTATCCAATACCACGTTACTGACTTGCACCCTACGAAAGAAATTTTATCTTCGAGTGCAATTCAGTAACGGGGTCTTGGGTAGTGTTTTGTGGCCATTTGCATGAAAATATCAGGTTCCCGAGATTAGATAATTTAACCATATCGTAGGCATAATTCCTATTAATGAATAGGCATGTTAACAAAACGTGCATATAGCCTTCATGTTCCCGTTGCTTTATTAATATATAAATCGCTGGCTTAGAATGACAAGGTCGTAAACTTGCGACCTTATAAGACTGAAAATGGGAACTTCAAACTGAAGTCTGAACTGATGGTTTCTCCAAATGTCTTCTAAAAAATCGATTTCGTACTTACAACTATCTCATTCTAAGCATGCGAAAATACTTATCACTGGCGCTTAGAATGAGAAGGTCGTAAGTGGCACTTACGACACTTTAAGACTAATTTAGAATGTATATTTTAACATTTATCTACACCATGAGCCTATTTTCATGTAAATCGGTTGTTGTCATATTGACAAAACTGAAGTTTAAAAAGCTTGCTTTACTATATTAAGTAAATGATTGTCAGACTGTTTTTCTTGTTGTTTTTTTTAAATATTGATTTTGTAGTTACGACCTTCTCATTCTAATCCAGCGTTATAATATGTCATCAACACAGCTGGTGATGCACAGAGTACAACTTTTTCAGGAACCCTTGTAAATAGTGTGAAGTTAGTGTGAATGGCGAACAGCTCAAGAGCATACAAGTACACGAGAATAAATTTTATCTTAAGCATTTCGGAAACAGCACTTCATGTTTCAAGTACTGCGAGTATCCCTGTTGCAGATTACACATTATTGCTCTATAAATAAGCAAATGTTAGTTTGTAAACACGTTATTTTGTTAGATCTGTGAGGCTAAATAATTCAAAACTGTCGAAAACTGACCCATTTCGGACAACGAAAGTGAGATTTGGACATTATTTCACAGGCCTACGATGTAATGTCACAAACTGCAGTTTTTACTTCCCCAATTTTCACCCATTCAATAATATTTAGAGAAGGGTGCATGTCAGTGACAGGGTCTTGGATAGTGTTTTGTGGTCATTTATATAAAAATAACAGGTTCCTGTGATATGAACATACAAATGTAACATGTTAAACAAAATACATTTATTTCAAGTCTTACGAGCATTTATAAATCATTGATTGTAAGGTATATTCTTCATTCTAGGTCCAAAGGTGCTAGAAGCGATGTTGACGCGTCCCTCCAACAATACACCAATAAATAAACGAAAACATTGTAAGAGTACCTATGTGAACGTAAGAGAACGTGGTGGACTTCGTGGTACATCTTGTCAGGAATCGTGTTGGTATCGTTAACAGGCGCGTAGCCAGGCATACGCCCGGGCGTACGCTCCATGGAGAAAATCATAAAATGAAGCGACTCAAAAATGCAATAAAAATCGTTGCCTCACTAGGGTTAGGCATGAATGTTCATTAATGGAGACAGTCTCCCTTTTGGATTAAGGGTACATTCTAGATATTTTTCTAGCTCGCTTTGCTCGCTCATCAACTTTCAAATGAATTTCATCTGGTGGAGATCGAGTCTGTGTTGCATGCTGTCTAAATAAATAAACAGTACAATCTCGCGTTTAATTTTTTTATTTAATTAGAATCTAGTAATTTATCAAATATACTAAAGCATAGAGTTTGTGTGACATGCTGCCCAAATAAAAAAAAATCCAGCTCGCTAAGCTCGCTCAGTACTTTTCTAAGTAAGTATCAATAAATAGAGAACCTGAAAATATAGCCATCAAGTAGAGGACATGTACATGTATGTATGACCTGCTGCTCATGTAAGCATTTTTGTTTATATCTAGCTCGATTCTTTCGCTCAATACTGTACTAAAGTGTATAGAGCTATATTCTAACAGTCATTCAATGTCAAAATAATCATGTGCATCGTTTTTAGTATGATACTAAACTATCTTAATTGCAAATTAAAACTTTGGATGGGTTCCGTGTACTTTTATTCAATCGCCGAAAAATAGACGATTCTTATAGTTTTATAGGGTGTTTTAGAACACTTTCCTATGAAAATGGACAGTTCGCATGTCAAAATAAATCATAGAGAGAGAGTTTCTGTTAAAACTGAAGCGAAAAATGACCTAATGGATAAGAAAGCATAATTGTTTTTCAGTTTTTGAAACTCTTAAAACAAATATCTTTTTTCTAGCTAATTCGCTGTATTTCGTGAATATAATCAAGTAGGGGACATGTAAGTATGACCTACTGCTCAGGCAATCAGTGTTTTTTCTTGCTCGCTTCGCTCGCTCAGTACTTTAATATCATTAAGTTGGGAACATGTATGTATGCCTGCTGCTATGGCAAACAGAGTTTTTTCTTACTCTTTATGTTCGCTTCTAAAGTACTGCCATAAGTGAATATCATCAAGTTCAGGATGAGTATACGTGTCTGCTGCTGAGGTTAACCGTTTTTTTTCTAACTCGCATCGCTCGCATCGCTCGCATAATACATTAAAATTGTATCAGTAGGTTTCACGAGAAGTTTGTTACTATATATAATTATATATACTCCCCCAAAACTAAATTTAAAAACGGGCGTACACTCTGAATTGACCCAGCTACGCCCCTGGTTAAGGAATCGTTACATGCTCTACTGATCAGAACGTGTGGTAGCGTAGTACACGGTACACAATCACGTGGTTTGTGACGTCACATTTTGGTATCGCGAACAGCAATATTGGTAAATAAACGCTCGATTCAACGAAGAAAAATCGTCGTAAGTATTTATTTACGCATGTTTGGGAATTATCATGTGGATGTTGCAAGTCCTTATATCATTGCATACCCCCGACAACCACGAATATGTCCCTGTCTGCTCTAGTTTGAACGGAGTTGCGGCCAAACTGATAAAAAATCTCAAAATTGGTGTTGGTATTGCTGGAAGCAGATTCAAGAACACCATAAAACCCGGTTTTCCTTGCTGGAGTCTTCGAAAGGCATCATCTGCTGGTACTTTATGCCTACAAACAGCTGATGACTGATTGTTTTGTACATTAAAGCCGCTATTTCCAACGTAAAATGGGATTTAAAATAATGCTATTGCGGCACGTTATGAAAGTTAAATGATATTGCAACCAGTATAGTATTATCTCAAATAGTTGGCTGAAAAATACCTGTATAATTATATGAAATGAAGGTGGTTCGAGTTAGTTTCAGGTTTTCCTCCACATATGGGTAACTTATGAGAAGCTAAACACTATATTGTTTATTATGAAATAGTATTAAATGTCCTTTGGGCCCGTGGTACTATACGAGGAACACTATTTTAATTACAGCAACACAAAACATAAAACTGCCGTTAACCACATGTATGTATTTAGTATATTTGATGCAGTGTGTTCACGTTCTGAAAGTTAAATGATATTGCAACCAGCGGAAAAGTATGCTCCAATATGCTTGTTATAATGGTCAATTAGCCATCCGTATTGTGGTCATTTCCATAAAAATTAACGATGGCTTGAGGCCAAACCAAATCTTTTCTTCGTTTAGCGTCGGGTAGTTTAAGGCATCTTGAAAAGGAAAAAACAACAAAGTTTATAACGTCTTACACATTTTGTATTTTCAAACCCCAATTGATATATTGATTTTTAATTTCATACTTATCATTCGTGTTCACCATCATGTCCTCAACCCCTGCACAGCAACTAAGGATCCACACAAAAAGTTTTCAGTTATTGCAGTAAGTTATTATGTTTGATAATGCTTGGATGTTTGTTAGCTATATAATAATGAACATAGAAGTTGTTTAATTACTTAGTGTTTTTCGAGTGTTTTTTTTTTGTCTCAGTATAGCTAGATAGGTTTTCGAACTTAGGGTGGACGCTAAACGAAAATACAATTTGGTATGGCCTTACTATCAGTACACTGTACTTTAATTTGAATTTCGATTCTTACAGGAACCACGACGTCGACCTCCCTGCGCTACCACGAGCATTGACAGGAATGCAGTAAAAAGGGATTCTCTTGGTGATCGGTGGGACAGCAGTCCCGGCGAAATGAAAGCAAGATCCTCCCGACGATGAGAATGGGGCTTGACAATTGATACACGACACATATCTACTCTGTGTCTACTTGGACACTATAATATGACAGCACATTTTCTCAATTCAGACAATTCAAAATTGCCTGCGGAACGACTATGAAACTCCATTGTTGGATATTTCGTGTGTTAGCAACAGGTCTATCGATATCGACGTCGGATTAGGGAAATATTTAGTTATCTCACATCTTGTGCTCATTACTTTAAGGTTAAAATTATGATGATGTGAACTCGACTTTTCTGACAGATAAAGATTTAACAAGGACAAGTAAAAGGTTTCATTCAGCTTTGATTTTAATATTCTATAAAAACATGTAACTTCATGCATAATCATACGTTAACAAAATAAAAGTCATTTATAATAAATAATATTGTTATGTAATATATTAAATGACGTCAGGAAAATTCGTTCTTCGGAAAATTCAGAATAGTACGAACAAAATGGTGTTTATTAAAAAACATTTTGTACTACCATGGTTTCTCTATTGACTGTCGGTGCTTATGTCCACATTATTTAGTTTAAGCAAATTTAAAACCAGAACGAACTTTCAAGACGTTCATTTGTTATAAGACAATATGATTAATGCCAGAATTGTGTCATTGATAATTTTATCTTAGTGTTCGTCAATACACGCCAGATTAGTATAGCCAATACTTTTCAGTGTGAACAACTGTTTTCAATGAAGTCTGAGGCGTAGACTAATGTGCCTATTAAGAGAGGATCTGTGCCTGTACTTGTCACCACAGTGTCGACATGACATACTGCAATCTTCTTCATGACTATGCATATGTTCATTCAGTTCAAAACGAGTAAGTGCATGATGGTTACAAATGTCACAACATAATGTCCGCTTATTCTTCTCCCTTTTCTCATGGGCCTTTAAGTCGGAGTCAGTAGAAAACGTCTTACCACAGGTCGGACAGACGTGCATTTGTGTTGCAGCATGTTCATCGCACCTGAAAGATAATGGAATCAATGCAGACGTTTATAATAATATTATCTTCATTATGTACATGTATGGGGTCGTGCCGGGCATGCGTTTAGCCATTTCAGAGTTTATGTATTCGCCACACTAGGTGAGATCAAGAGCTTTCAAACAATTCGCTCAGTTAAGAATGTAAACGTACAATATTGTTTCATTGAGAAAGCTCACCAATTAACATCAAAATACTGACAGTGACGGACCTCCCTATATAGAGTTTGTAGGTATACGGCTTACCGTTCTTGAGCTATAGATAGGATTTATCTAGTCTACCTACAGACCGACCGACACCCGACGGACCGACCGCAATACCGATGTACAAGACAATATATCCCTAATGAAAGACATGGATATTGTAAGTAAGTAAATAATTTATTTAATGAGGCTACACATTTGGTAGCCCAATCTTCCATGTGGGCCTCAATTATAAATTGTATAAAAGGATTACCTATGCCTCTCAAGAGCACGTTGAGAGCTGAATCCTCTGTCACAGCAAGTATATTGAAACGTTCCTGTGTGACCCCTCTCGGGCAGTCAAGTTGCTCCTATAGCAAAAGGACTTGCCACATTGGCTGCATACATTAGTGCTAGCTTCGTCAGACATTTTTCGTTTGAAACTGAAATTAAGAGAATTCTATGTTAGTCATATTATCATTTAAGTGAAACGTGTTGCGCCAATTTAATTTGTGGAGGTATAATGCAATCCCTCTAATAGTGTTGTTCTTTATCTACACATGGTACCAATTTAAATGACGAATCAATTTTGCACCCGCGCAAGAATCAAAACGAGAAATAGTTTCATTCAGTGGATATGAAACGAAACCGAATTCTTTTGTACAGTAATGCAGTTCTAACCGTTTTGAACCACAGTATAGATACATTTCTGGTACCATTTTATGAAGTATTTGGTATGACGCGGCTTGGGATAAAACCCGAGTCCTCTCGCACTCGAAACGAACGCTCAACGCTAACGAGTAGGCGGTATAAATCACTGAACGCCGATCTCAGGTACCTGGAAAGGTGTCATTGTTTGCATATTTTGTTCAGAAAAAGTGGGCATTTCCTTTATGTCTAGACTACTGCTTTCCGCTTAAATCTATAAAGGAAATAATAAATAACCCATCGCCACGCGCGTTTTATCTGAACTATTACGGAAACAATTGTGTAAAACTTATGCTATGACTTATCTGTGCTATTTTGTTCTGATTACTAAAAAAACATTTAATTCTTGTGAAAAACAATTGAATCGACGAAGCAAATCGTTATAGCACTGTAAATTTCACAGCATATAAACCAAATCACTGTATGGTCTATCGAATTACTATAAAATTCAACTTGTATCACTTATTGCTATTGCAAAAAATATATGAAATATGATCAATGTATCACTGAATGCCATACTGTATCATCCAACGAACATGCCTTATTGCAATTGTCGGATATTGACTCGTTTATACACAGTGGATTTGTGACAAATAGCTAAACGTTTCAAGTTATTAAGAATATTCAATGCCGTTATTTAGAACACATGTTAAAAGTCAATGGTAATAATGCTTACAGAACACCAACATGTACGAGCATAGGATCTCTGATAAGTAAACAACATTATCCCCAGAAGCAGAGATTATTCCATAAAACGACAATCTTCGCACAAGCGGGTATGTTTCTACAGTGACCAAGATTCAATTTTACACGCGCGAGACTTAAAAGATGCTTTAGCGGAGCTTAACATCACTCGCATCAAATACGTACCGCATCTAACCGATTTTGGATTACTCAAACGTTTTACACCCTGGTAGGAGTTCGAATGCGTATTGTATAAATTTAATTCACCGACAACTGTGCATTTAGCTGGCTGATCGTGTGCATTTGCAGGTGCTTTAATATCCTTGAGTGTGGCGACAATTTAGCCTGAACATACTGCATAAAATATACTAAATACATACATGTGGTTAACGGCAGTTTTGTGTTGCTGTAATTAAAATAGTGTTCCTCGTATAGTACCACGGGCCCAAAGGACATTTAATACTATTTCGTAATAAACAATATAGTGTTTAGCTTCTCATAAGTTACCCATATGTGGAGGAAAACCTGAAACTCACTCGAACCACCTTCATTTCATATAATTATACAGGTATTCTTCAGCCAACTATTTGAGATAATACTATACTGGTTGCAATATCATTTAACTTTCATAACGTGCCGCAATAGCATTATTTTAAATCCCATTTTACGTTGAAAATAGCGCCTTAAATGTACAAAACAATCAGTCATCAGCTGTTTGTAGGCATAAAGTACCAGCAGATGATGCCTTTCGAAGACTCCAGCAAGGAAAACCGGGTTTTATGATGTTCTTGAATCTGCTTTCAGCAATACCAACACCAATTTTGAGATTTTTTATCAGTTTGGCCGCAACTCCGTTCAAACTAGAGCAGACAGGGACATATTCGTGGTTGTCGGGGGTTTGCATTGATATAAGGACTTGCAACATTCACATGATAATTCCCAAACATGCGTAAATAAATACTTACGGCGATTATTCTTCGTTGAATCGAGCGTTTATTTACCAAAATTGCTGTTCGCGATACCAAAATGTGACGTCACAAACCACGTGATTGTGCACCGTGTAGTAAACGATTTAAAAATGGCAGGCAGTTAAAATCGTGGATCTCTATGATATTTTCCAATCGTGGACATCGTGAACATCTTAGAATAACCAGACTTGGTAGAAAACGGCATTATGGCCACATTGCTGACTCATGGACTTATATAGAACAAGAAAAATCAGTCAGAAAATTACTCTTTACTTATGGAAAAACAAGCTTTTTAGACTTGAGTTTGGTCGACATAACAACTTCCGATTTTCCATGATGGAAAAAGACTCATAAGAATCCTCTTATGATGAAGATTTTAAATATGCATCAGTCTTATGTAAGGCCGTATGTGTTACTTACGACCTTCTCATTCTAAGCCAGCGCCATGTTGATGTCGGTTATATACGACCATTTTGACTTGCTCAGTGGTCCAGACAGGATGGAACCCGGACCGCTCGACCCAAAGACGCACTCACTACCTCTAGACAACCACTCTGACCTGAAATGGATTACGAGTACTGTAGTTAATAACAAAATCAGGGGCTATATACTCATTGGCGTAGGAGCAGGGGTGCCACCCCCCCCCCCCCCAATGGACCCTTGGTATAACGCAGACGCATATTGCAGACCAGTTAAATATAGAGGGAAAACGCAGACAAGTTAAACAAAGAAGGATTCTCTCATAACGCAGACAAGTTGAACAAAGAGTAATCATTGGAGTATGAAGGATTATAGGGGTATACTTAAAAAGGTGCTAAAGGGGACATTGTTGATTGATAATGACCAGGGTATATATATACATCTTTATTTCCTCCAAATCATTGAAGAGTTTACACAACATATATGGGTTATATACAATATAAATTTCAATCAAACAAACAAGTATAATAATAAAGCAAATTAATTAGGAGAAACTAAACATAATATAGTAACTTAGCATCAACGTATATAATGCAAAATATAGTCAAACGTCTTATATACATTCACTTATATATGCACTCTCACAGACACGTATCCAACCACGCACATAAATACACACATATACGCACACAAACACACCCACGCATGCACGCACGCACACAAACACACGCACGCACACGCGCGCTCACATACTTACTGGTTCGTTCACTACATCATTTTTTCAAATATGCGGATTCAATTGCAGATACTTCTCAACAGCTTTGCGTTCAGACACATAAAGTCAGGATATAACTCGGGGTTTATCATTTGTACAAGGTTAACATCAGTATGACCTAACATATACATTAAAATGTTGATGTTTTGAGACTGTTGTAAATATTCGCATGCTAGCCCGCCAAGCAATGTGTTTATCCTTTTGTAGTATTCGCGCATTGCATTTTGGACTAAATTGCGATTATTTTCACAGTCGAACATCTTATGTTTTGCAATGAAATCTACATCAAGATGACACGATGAAACGAATAGAGTCACTTGAAAATGATAGTCTCTATAACAGTAACCCTACAGCTACAACACCTGACAGTGAAACCATGCATCCTGTAACTGACACTCAAAACGACACATTCTCACAAGGCTGTAAAAATCTCCATTCCAGAATATCTAATATTGTGTTTAAACAGATCTCAAAACAACTTGACAAATTGGAAGTCAATATGTGTTCAGGAAATGACATTACTTTGAATAATGATGGTAGAAACAAATTTGTTCCAGACCCTGGGTCACTATTGGGAAGTCCTGCGTATTATATGCCGGATACAACGGTACCACCCCCGACTTTCATCCCGCAGTCCCATAAACCGAGCTACGGGAACAGTTGGTATAACCAAGGTCAACCTGAGGTGCTGTTATCACAACGGATACCGATGCCGACACAACCTGTCGCTACCCAAATCTCTCCCCCTGTGTTACAGAATTTGAATAGTCAACAACCGACGTTACCAAATGGCACAAATAGTCTTCGCCCTACGCATCCAACACCTTATGCTTATCGAATTAACCACCTTAAACCAAGTGTGCAGTTCTCTAACCACTGTCGCCCTGCCAGTACGCATGGTCTCGCCAACAAAGGCTCGAATTCTATGACGGGCAATGTGACCAGTCTCCACCCGGTACGCACAGATCATACCAATATACGCCATCCGGCACAACAATCAGCTCAACCTAAAGACCCGAGGGGTGATGCTATACAACAGCAACGTACACTATCTACGGTGCAGATTTCTGGCCACGGTCAGCCTGTCACCACACAATGTCCCACAACAGTGAAATTCAATGTGAGCAACCAACCCCCGGTAAACATACCGGTTAAGGACACACATCCCCAGTCACAACCAGGGTCCAGGTTATTAGACCATATAGGAGACCCCAAGCAGAGTCACCAGTTGAAATCATCGGTGCAGACTTCTGACTTATGTCAGCCTGTCACCACCCAAGTAGCAACCCCGAGGAAAAGGGACTACCAGCATCCGTTACAACCCACAGTGAAGACAGCCGTTGGTGATACCGATCCCCATTTTCGGCCTGTAAGCCGCCCTGCTCCCCAGTTATAGGCGAAGAAGACCACATGTTATTACGCATAGTATCATACAACTGTAAAAACATAAAAACCTCTACCCATACTATAAATGATCTGCTAAGGCATTATGATATTATCCTTCTTCAAGAACACTGGCTTTTTGAAGCACAAATTACTCTACTTGGTGAGGTCAGTTCAGACTGTGGATATGCAGGAAAGGGAGTTGACCAAAGAAACCCGCTTCCACCTATACAACTACCGAGAGGTTATGGGGGTGTAGGAGTGCTCTGGAGTAATGATCTAAATAAATTGGTCAAAATCTTACCAGATGGTTCTGAAAGATTTCAATGTATTGAACTAGGAATGAAAGGGTGTGATAGTAGCAAAATTCTAATAATATCAGCGTACTTCCCATGTAAGGGCTATGCCTCCAGCACACAGAACTTTCTTGAAAGTATTGATGAACTGCATGAAATTTTATTGAAATACTCCGGGTCCCATAGCGTTATAATTGGTGCTGACCTTAACTTAGACATGAACAAAAATGACCATTCTCATACTCGTAAACATTTGGATAGTCTTATAGAGGAATTTCATTTGAACTATGAATGTGTTGGATTAACTTTTGTACACCCAAACGGTAATTCCTCTTCTGAAATTGACTACTTTATCACCGGTGGTGTCCTTGGCACTGAAATTGGAACAAAGAAAATCATATACCCAGATACAAATGTTTCTGATCACTTCCCAATAACAATATCTATGTCATGTAATCTGAAACGGATGAAACCGGGAAATAGAGAACCACAAAAGCCAGTAAAGAGGGTTCGGTGGGATAAAATTGAGAAATCTGAATATGAACTCCACGTAACGAAGGAACTTGAGAATATTTCTTCTTTCTGCTTGAATGACATATCTAGTGATAAGATAGGTGCTGCAGCGGTAAAACTTATGGAGGTTTTATCCTCGGCTACAAATTCACTCACCCCACAATGTTCGAAAGCAAAACTTGCAAAACCTAAACTGAAAGTGTGGAACTCCGTAATTTCAGTAGCACATAAAAAGTTGAAAAATGCCCATAAAAAGTGGGTTAGTGAAGGTAAAAGGTCAGACCCTAATAATGTGTACTTCCAACAGAAAAAACAATGTAAGGTAGATTTCAGGAGGCTATGTAGAGTGGCGGTAGCCAAGAAACTTTCTGCGGAAAAAGATGAAATTATCTCATCCAGGAAAAGAGATTCTAAGCTCTTCTATAGGCTAATCAACAGACAGAGAGGCTCAACAAAAACTAAGATTGACGAACTTTATGTAGGTGACACATGTTACGCTGGTAGTACAAATATATTGGAAGGATTCAAAGTGCATTTTGAAGGGCTAGCTAATAATACAGATCATGAACTCTTCGACAACGACTACTCAGACCTTGTTACTCAAGAAGTTAAAGTTATTGATAACATTATGAACAACGAGTCCGTAAAAACTGTTACCATTGGTGAACTGAAGAAATCGTTGACAACCATACATAATGGAAAAGCCTGTGATATATACGGCCTGAACATTGAGCACATTAAGTTTGGTGGTGAATTGCTTCTACATAAACTTTTGGATCTTGTTAATGCCATGTTTAAAATAAAATCTGTCCCCGATAACCTGAAAACGGGTGTGGTCTCTCCTGTCTACAAGAATAAAGGGCGCCCAAGTGACTCGGTTAATTATAGAGGCATCACAGTAATGCCAGTGCTGTGCAAAATCGTTGAGACGGTGGTCAGAAATCGCATCCAACCGTTGGTAATTGCTTCCCAGAACAGAACGCAGCGGGGCTTCACTGCTGGTTCTTCTCCTTTAAATGCAGCGTTTCTTTTGGAGGAATTTTATCGTGAATGTGATGATACCAAAAGATCAGGTGATGTAATTATGATAGACGCAAAGGCGGCATTTGATGTTGTCCCCCACAAACACCTCTTAAAGAGGCTGTACCATTCCGGAATCAACGATGGACACTGGTCACTGGTGAAGTCACTCCATGAGAATGCCACGAGTGTGGTACGATTTGGATCCTCATATAGTAAACCCTTCATGATAGCGCAGGGTGTTCGACAAGGGGGAATATTGTCGACAGACCTCTATAAATTGTTTGTCAACCCCTTACTTAATCAATACACTGCCTCTGGAATAGGTGGAAGGATCGGGGAAATTCTAGTCAACAACAGCGCCTGCGCTGATGACGTGTGCCTGATGGCAAATTCCCATCCCGAAACACAGCTGTTAATCAACATGGCATACAACTTCGCCTGTGAGGAGCGGTATCTTCTGCAACCAAAGAAAACTGTTTCGATCTTAGTTAACAGAAAAAGGAATGAAGAACCTCATAACTTCTCGCTTGGTGACAGCTCTCTATCTGTGGTGGAATCAGCGATGCACTTGGGACTTATCCGCACCACATCAGTGAGGGGAAATGCAATATTGAATGTTGACAATAACATAAGCAAGGCCAGAAGGGTAGCGTACAGCTTCCTTGGTGCTGGGTTCCACGGACAAAACGGGCTGGATGCCCCCTCGTCACTGCACATCTACCAAGTATTCATTCTACCGGTGCTGATCTACGGGTTGGAGATTGTTCTCCCAAATCAACAGCTAATGGACAAATTAGAATTATTTCACAAAAAGACCATGAAGCAGATTATGTCCCTTCCAACGAATGCCCCGGATTCATGTGTTTACATACTATCAGGGATTCTCCCAATACAGGCCATCCTTGACCTGAAAACGTTGGGGTTTTTTAATACAATTCTTAACCAAACCCAAAACAGCCTGGAAAGACAGATTTTTGTTAGGCAAGTCTCAATAAAATCGTGGAAATCTAAGTCATGGGCCAAATCCGTTCAAATTATATTAACCAAATACTCCCTAGGAGATGTGGAGGAATTTGTGGACAATCCTATACCGAAACATGCATGGAAAAAATGTGTGCATTCTATTGTGGAGGCTTTCTGGAGCTCCAGGATAGAGGGTCAAGCGAATTTATATCCATCACTTGTAAACCTTAACTGTAAAATGTCTCCGGGTAAGTTGCACCCGATCCTAAGAACCAGATGTGAGTCCGTCAGAGATGCATCCCGTCTACCAATTCGTCTCAGGATTGCAACAGGAACATACATACTCCAGGTGAATAGAGCAAAATTTAATAATGCCACAGTGAGCCCAACATGCCCGTTGTGCAAACTCAATGATGAGACCCTAGAGCATTTCATTATCCATTGTCCTGCCCTGGAATCTACAAGATCCAGAATCATGCCTGACATACTAACTGTCATTTCTTCAACTGACATACAAATATATGTCTCTTCACAAGAGGAACTTTTCAAACTATTGGTGGATTACTCCAGTGTCATCCCATTGTCCCTTTGGTCTGATGAGTGTGCCAAGGATATCGAGTACCATGTGAGGCGGCTATTATATGCTTTGCACACCCAACGCTATAATCTAATGAAGGACCTATTGTAGTGTTCTAGAATTTGTGATGTTGTGTGTTGATATGTGGTCTTGACCTGAATCTTTTGTTGTGGGGATGCAGTTGTGGGTATTCTTGGCCTGAATGATAGGCCCTCATTTTAATGTGTTATTATCAATATGTTTGTATCAGATATCGGAATCGTAAATACTATTTCATAGATTTCATGTTTATATACTTGTTTGTGTATTCCTATGTTCTATGTAACTGTGTTTTTAACACTGATGTGTACTTTTATATTGTTTAATTACAAATGTTTGGTGAAGGGCAATTGTATACTAAATGTATGTGCTAACAACATTCGTGCTTTACAGGACAATTAGTGTTTAGTGTAACCCGGCGATTCATCCTGGGGTTCGCCATTACTGGCGGTGAAGAACGAAAATACAGAAATACAGATGACAGGTATTACAAGCCACTTTTTCTGGCCATCTACATTTGCACATCAATTGTGCTATAAATGTCATATGTGCTAGTGAGTTTGGTTTTTCGAGGGCTACTCTCCATATGTTCGAAACTGTCAATTCAGTATGTACCTTTCTGAATAACACAAAGTCATTGGATGCGCGCATGCGTTTAGTTCCGTACTACGGAATACCGTTAGGGCCATCGCGTATGTGTGGGTTGGTTTGAAACGCGATACTCGACAATAAGATAATGAAAACACGAAATCACGACTGTACGATAACGATAATACGACAGTACGATAACGATAGTACGACAGTACGATAACGATAATACGACAGTACGACATTACGATAACGATAATACGATATAGTATCGCGTTTTCACTGTCGTAATGTCGCATTATCGTTATCGTACTGTCGCATTGTCGTACTGTCGTATTATCGTTATTTCGTACTGTCGTGTTGTCGTATTATCGCGTTATCGTACTGTCGTATTATCGCCTTCCGGTGCGCATGCGCCTTCCCCTTCAGCGTGCAGAAATGTCTGAATCGGAGCCTGATTTTGA
>CAVMCB010000125.1:0-105681 GCA_963678985.1 Spisula subtruncata | reverse complement strand
GTGTTGGGGTTAGGGTTGGATTTGCCGTGCTCATAAACTAGTGTCAGGGATGGGATAGGCGTGCTCATATTTTTTTGCTAGGTTTGGGTTTGCCGTGCTCATAATATAGTGTTAGGTTTGGGTTAGGCATGCTTATAATCAAGTGTTCGGGTTTGGTTAGGCGTGATCATATTTTAGTGTTAGGCTTTGGTTACGTACGCTCATATTTTAGTGTAAGGGTTGGGTTAGATGTGCTCATATTTTAGTGTAAGGGTTGGGTTAGGCGTGCAAATATTCTAGTGTTATTGTTGGGTTAGGCGTGCTCATATTCAAGTGTTAGGTTTGGGTTAGACGTGATCTTATTTTTGTGGTAGGTTTAGGTTACGTATGCTCATGTGTTGGGTTTAGGGTTGGGTTAGGCATGCTTATATTTTAGTGTTGGGGTTGGTTTAGGCGTGCTCATATTCTAATGTTAGGGTGGGTTTAGACGTGCTCATATTCTAGTGTTGGGGTTGGATTCGGCGTGCTCATATTTTAGTGTTAGGGTTGGGTTTGACGTGCTCATATTTTTGTGTAAGTGTTGGGTTAGGCGTGCTCATATTATAGTGTTAGTGTTGGGTTAGGCGTGCTCAAATTCTAGTGTTAGTGTTGGGTTAGGCGTAATAGTATTTTAGTGTTAGGTTTGGTTAAACTTTGCTCAAGTGTTGGGGTCAGGGTTGGGTTAGGCATGCTCATATTCTAGTGTTGGTGTTGGGTTAGGTTTGCTCATATTCTAGTGTTAGGGTTGGGTTTGGCGTGCTCATATTTTTGTGGGAGGTTTGGGTTACCTATGCACATGTGTTGGGTTTAGGGTTGGTTTAGGCATGCTCATATTTTAGTGTTGGGTTTTTTTAGGTGTGCTCATATTCTAGTGTTAGGGTGGGTTTAGGCGTGCTCATATATTAGTGTTAGGGTTGGGTTAGGCGTGCTAATATTATAGTATCAGGGTTGGGTTAGGCGTGCTCATATTCTTGCGTTAGGGTTGGGTTAGGTGTGCTCATGTGTTGGGGTTAGGGTTGGATTTGCCGTGCTCATAAACTAGTGTCAGGGATGGGATAGGCGTGCTCATATTTTTTTGCTAGGTTTGGGTTTGCCGTGCTCATAATATAGTGTTAGGTTTGGGTTAGGCATGCTAATAATCAAGTGTTCGGGTTTGGTTAGGCGTGATCATATTTTAGTGTTAGGCTTTGGTTACGTACGCTCATATTTTAGTGTAAGGGTTGGGTTAGATGTGCTCATATTTTAGTGCAAGGGTTGGGTTAGGCGTGCAAATATTCTAGTGTTATTGTTGGGTTAGGCGTGCTCATATTCAAGTGTTAGGTTTGGGTTAGACGTGATCTTATTTTTGTGGTAGGTTTAGGTTACGTATGCTCATGTGTTGGGTTTAGGGTTGGGTTAGGCATGCTTATATTTTAGTGTTGGGGTTGGTTTAGGCGTGCTCATATTCTAATGTTAGGGTGGGTTTAGACGTGCTCATATTCTAGTGTTGGGGTTGGATTCGGCGTGCTCATATTTTAGTGTTAGGGTTGGGTTTGACGTGCTCATATTTTTGTGTAAGTGTTGGGTTAGGCGTGCTCATATTATAGTGTTAGTGTTGGGTTAGGCGTGCTCAAATTCTAGTGTAAGTGTTGGGTTAGGCGTAATAGTATTTTAGTGTTAGGTTTGGTTAAACTTTGCTCAAGTGTTGGGGTCAGGGTTGGGTTAGGCATGCTCATATTCTAGTGTTAATGTTGGGTTAGACGTGCTGATATTTTAGTGTTAGGTTTGGGTTACGTATGCTCATGTCTTGGGGTTAGGCTTGGGTTAGGCAAGCTCATATTTAAGTGTTAGTGTTGGGTTAGGCGTGCTCATATTTTTGTGCTAGGGTTGCGTTTGCCGTGCTCATAATATAGTGTCAGGATTGGGTTAGGCATGCTTATATTCTATGGTTGGGGTTGGGTTAGGCGTGCTCATATTTAAGTTTTAGGCTTTGGTTACGAATGCTCATGTGGTTGGGTTAGGGTTGTGTTAGGCATGCTCTAATTGTTGTGTTGGGTTTGGGTTAGGCGTGCTCATAATATAGTGTCAGGGTTGGGTTAGGCGTGCTCATATTCTAGTGTTAGGGCTGGGTTAGGCGTGCTCATGTTTTAGTGTTCGGATTTGGTTAGGCTTTCGCATAATATAGAGTTAAGTTTGGGTTATGTTTGCTCTTGTGTTGGGTTTAGGGTTTGGTTAGGCAAGCTCATATTTTAGTGTTAGGGTTGGGTTAGGCGTTCTTATATTTTTGTGTTAGGGTTGGGTTAGACGTGCTCCTATTTTTGTATTACGGTTGGGTCAGGCGTGCTCATATTTTAGTGTTAGATTTGGGTTACGTATGCTCATGTGTTGGGTTAGGGATGGGTTAGGCATGCTCATATTTTAGCGTTAGAGTTGGATTAGGCGTGCTCATATTTTAGTGTTAGGTTTGAGTTACGTATGCTCATGTGTTGAGTTTAGGGTTTGGTTAGGCATGCTCATCTCTTAGTGTTAGGGTTGGGTTAGGCCTGCTCATAATCTAGTGTTAGGGATGGGTTAGGCGTTCTCATATTCTAGTGTTAACGTTGGGTTAGGCGTGCTCATGTTTTAGGGTTAGGTTTATGTTACGTGTGCTCATGTGTTGAGTTTAGGGTCAGGTAAGGCATTCTCATATTATACTGTTAGGTTTGGGTTAGTCGTGCTCATATTTTAGTGTTAGGTTTGGGTTACGTATGCTCATGTGTTGGGGTTAGGTTTGGGTAAGGCATGCTGATATTCTAGTGATAGGGTTTTGGTAGGCGTGCTAATATTTTAGTTTTAGGTTTGGGTTACGTATGGTGACGTGTTGGGGTTAGGGTTGTGTTAGGCATGCTCTAATTTTTGTGTTGGGGTTGGGTTAGGCGTGCTTATAATATAGTGTCAGGGTTGGGTTAGGCGTGCTCATATTCTAGTGTTAGGGCTGGTTTAGGCGTGCCCATAATTTAGTGTTTGGATTTGGTTAGGCTTTCTCATAATTAAGAGTTAAGTTTGGGTTATGTTTGCTCTTGTGTTGGGTTTAGGCTTGGGTTAAACAAGCTCATATTTTAGTGTTAGGGTTGGGTTAGGCGTTCTCATATTTTTGTGTTAGGGTTGGGTTAGACGGGCTCCTATTTTGGTATAAGGGTCGGCTTAGGCGTGCTCATATTTTAGTGTTAGGTTTGGGTTACGTATGCTCATGTGTTGGGGTTAGGGATGGGTTAGACATGCTCATATTTAAGTGTTAGAGTTGGGTTAGGCGTGCTCATATTTTAGTGTTAGGTTTGGGTTACGTATGCTCATGTGTAGAGTTTAGGGTTGGGTTAGGCATGCTCATATTGTAGTGTTAGGGTTGGTATAGGCGTGCTCATATTCTCATGTTAGGGTGGGTTTAGGCGTGCTCATATTCTAGTGTTGGGTTTGGATTCGGCGTGCTCATATTTTAGCGTTAGGGTTGGGTTTAACGTGCTCATATTTTCTATAAGTGTCTGGTTAGGCGTGCTCATATTATAGTGTTAGTGTTGGGTTAGGCCTGCTCAAATTCTAGTGTTAGTGTTGGGTTAGGCGTAATAGTATTTTAGTGTTAGGTTTGGTTAAACTTTGCTCAAGTGTTGGAGTCAGGGTAGGGTTAGTCGTGCTCATATTTTAGTGTAAGTGTTCGGTTAGACGTTCTGATATTTTAGTGTTAGGTTTGGGTTACGTATGCTCATGTCTTGGGGTTAGGGTTGGGTTAGGCAAGCTCATATTTAAGCGTTAGTGTTGGGTTAGGCGTGCTCATATTTTTGTGCTAGGGTTGCGTTTGCCGTGCTCATAATATAGTGTCAGGATTGGGTTAGGCATGCTTATATTCTATTTTTGGTGTTGGGTTAGGCGTGCTCATATTTAAGTGTAAGGCTTTGGTTACGCATGCTCATGTGGTGGGGTTAGGGTTGTGTTAGGCATGCTCTAATTTTTGTGTTGGGGTTGGGTTAGGCGTGCTCATAATAAAGTGTCAGGGTTGGGTTAGGCGTGCTCATATTCTAGTGTTTTGGCTGGGTTAGGCGTGCTCATGTTTCAGTGTTCGGATAAGGTTAGGCTTTCTCATAATATAGAGTTAAGTTTGGGTTATGTTTGCTCTTGTGTTGGGTTTAGGGTTTGCTTAGGCAAGCTCATATTTTAGTGTTAGGACTGGGTTAGGCGTTCTCATTTTTTTGTGTTAGGGTTGGGTTAGACGTGCTCCTATTTTTGTATTAGGGTTGGGTCAGGCTTGCTCATATTTTAGTGTTAGGTTTGGGTTACGTATGCTCATGTGTTGGGTTAGGGATGGGTTAGGCATGCTCATATTTTAGCGTTAGAGTTGGGTTAGGCGTGCTCATATTTTAGTGTTAGGTTTGAGTTACGTATGCTCATGTGTTGAGTTTAGGGTTTGGTTAGGCATGCTCATCTTTTAGTGTTAGGGTCGGGTTAGGCCTGCTCATATTTTTGTGTTAGGGTTGTGTTAGGCGTGCTCATATTTTAGTGTTGGGGTTGGATTCTGCGTGCTCATATTTTATTGTTAGGGTTGGGTTAGGCGTGCTCATATTCTAGTGTTAGATTTGGGTTTGGTGTGCTCATATTCTAGTGTTAGCGTTGGGTTAGGCGTGCTCATATTTTAGTGTTAAGTTTATGTTACTTGTGCTCATGTGCTGAGTTTAGGATCGGGTTAGGTATTCTCATATTTTACTGTTAGGTTAGGGTTAGTCGTGCTCATATTTTAGTGTTAGGTTTGGGTTACATATGCTCATGTGTTGGGGTTAGGTTTGGGTTAGGCATGCTCATATTTTAATGTTCTGGTTGGGTTAAACATGCTCATATTCTAGTGTTAGGGTTTGGGTAGGCGTGCTAATATTTTAGTTTTAGGTTTGGGTTACGTATGGTCACGTGTTGGGGTTAGGGTTGGGTTAGGCATGCTCATGTTTTAACGTAAGAGTTTGGTAAGCCGTGCTCATATTTGTGTGTAAGGGTTGGGTTTGCCGTGCTCATAATTTAGTGTCAGGGTTGGGTTAGGCATGCTTATATTCTAGTGTTGGGGTTGGGTTAGGCAAGCTCATATTATAGTGTTAGGCTATGGTTACGTATGCTCATGTGTTGGGGTAAGGGTTGGTTTAGGCATGCTCTTATTTTAGTGTATGGGTTGGGTTAGACGTGCTCTTATTATAGTGTTAGTGTTGGGTTAGGTTTGCTCATATTCTAGTGTTAGGGTTGGTTTTGACGTGCTCATATTTTTGTTGGAGGTTTGGGTTACGTATGCTCATGTGTTAAGTTTAGGGTTGGTTTAGGCATGCTCATATTTTAGTGTTGGGTTTTGGTTAGGTGTGCTCATATTCTATTGTTAGGGTGGGTTTAGGCGTGATCATATATTAGTGTTAGGGTTGGGTTACGCGTGCTCTTATGTTTGTGTTAGGGTTGGGTTACGCGTGCTCATATTATGGTATCAGGGTTGGGTTAGGCGTGCTCATATTTTTGTGTTAGGGTTGGGTTAGGCGTGTTCATATTTTATTGTTAGGTTTGGGTTACGTATGCTCATGTGTTGGGGTTATAGTTTGGTTAGGCATGTTCATATTTTAGTGTTAGAGTTGGGTTCGACGTGCTCATATTTTAGTGTTAGGTTTGGGTTACATATGCTCATGTGTTGAGTTTAGGGTTGGGCTAGGCATGCTCATAGTTTAGTTTTATGGTTGTGTTAGGCGTGCTCATATTCTAGCGGGTTAGGCATGCTTACATATGCTCATGTGTTGGGGTTAGGTTTGGGTTAGGCATGCTCATATTTTAATGTTTGGGTTGGGTTAGGCATGCTCATATTCTAGTGTTAGGGTTTGGGTAGGCGTGCTAATATTTTAGTTTAAGGTTTGGGTTACGTATGGTAATGTGTTGGGGTTAATGTTGGGTTAGGCATGCTCATGTTTTAACGTAAGAGTTTGGTTAGGCGTGCTCATATTTTTGTGTAAGGGTTGGGTTTGCCGAGCTCATAATGTAGTGTCAGGGTTGGCTTAGGCATGCTTATATTCTAGTGTTGGGGTTGGGTTAGGCGTGCTCATATTTTAGTGTTAGGCTTTGGTTACGTATGCTCATGTGTTGGGTTAGGGATGGTTTAGGCATGCTCTTATTTTAGTGTTAGGGTCGGTTTAGACGTGCTCATATTTTTGTGTAAGGGTTGGGTTAGGCGTGCTCATATTATAGTGTTAGTGTTGGGTTAGCTTGCGCATATTCTAGTGTTAGGGTTCGGTTTGGCGTGCTCATATTATTGTGGTAGGTTTAGGTAACGTATGCTCATGTGTTGGGTTTAGGGTAGGTTTAGGCATGCTCATAATTTAGTGTTGGTTTGTGTTAGGTGTGCTCATATTCTAATGTAAGGGTGGGTTTAGGCGTGCTCTTATGTTAGTGTTAGGGTTGGGTTAAGCGTGTTCATATTATAGTATCAGGGTTGGGTTAGGCGTGCTCATATATTAGTGTTAGGGTTGGGTTACGCGTGCTCTTATGTTTGTGTTAGGGTTGGGTTAAGCGTGTTCATATTATAGTATCAGGGTTGGGTTAGGCGTGCTCATATATTAGTGTTAGGGTTGGGTTACGCGTGCTCTTATGTTTGTGTTAGGGTTGGGTTAAGCGTGCTCATATTGTAGTATCAGGGTTGGGTTAGGCGTGTTCATATTCTTGTGTTAGGGTTGGGTTAGGCGTGCACATATTTTAGTATTAGGTTTGGGTTACGCATGCTGTTGTGTTGGGGTTGGGGTCGGGGTTGGGTTTGCCGTGCTCATAAACTAGTGTCAGGGATGGGTTAGGCGTGCTCATATTTTTGTGCTAGGGTTGGGTTTGCCGTGCACATAATATAGATTCAGGATTGGGTTAGGCATGTTTATATTCTGTTGTTGGGGTTGGGTTAGGCGTGCTCATATTTTAGTGTTAGACTTTGGTTACGTATGCTCATGTGTTGGGGTTAGGATTGTGTTAGGCATGCTCTAACTTTTGTGTTGGGGTTGGGTTAGGCGTGCTCATAGTATAGTGTCAGGGTTGGGATAGGCGTGCTCATATTCTAGTGTTAGGGTTGGGTTAGGCGTGCTCATGTTTTAGTGTTCGGATTTGGTTAGGCTTTCTCAAAATTTAGAGTTAAGTTTGGGTTATGTTTGCTCTTGTGTTAGGTTTAAGGTTGGGTTAGGCAAGCTCATATTTTAGTGTAAGGGTTGGGTTAGGCGTTCTCATATTTTTGTGTTAGGTTTGGGTTAGACGTGCTCCTATTTTTGTATTAGGGTTGGGTTAGGCGTGCTCAAATTTTAGTGTTAGGATTGGGTTACGTATGCTCATGTGTTTGGGTTAGGGATTGGTTAGGGATACTTATATTTGAGTGTTAGAGTTTGGTTAGGCGTGCTCATATTTTAGTGTTAAGTTTTAGATACGTTTGCTCATGTGTTGAGTTTAGGGTTTGGTTAGGCATGCTCATATTTAAGTGTTAGGGTTGGGCTAGGCCTGCTCATAGTTTTGTGTTAGGGTTGTGTTAGGCGTGCTCATATTCTAGTGTTAGGGTTTGGGTGAGGCGTGCTCATATTCTAGTGTTAGCATTGGGTTAGGCGTGCTCATATTTTAGTGTTAGGTTTATGTTACGTGTGCTCATGTGTTGAGTTTAGGGTCAGGTAAGGCATTCTCATATTTTACTGTTAGGTTTGGGTTAGTCGTGCTCATATTTTAGTGTTAGGTTTGGGTAACTTATGCTCATGTGTTGGGGTTAGGCATGCTCATATTTTAATGTTCGGGTTGCGTTAGGCATGCTCATATTTTAGTGTTAGGGTTTGGGTAGGCGTGCAAGTATTTTAGTTTTAGGTTTGGGTTACGTATGGTCATGTGTTGGGGTTAGGGTTGGGTTAGGCATGCTAATGTTTTAACGTAAGAGTTTGGTTAGGCGTGCTCATTTTTGTGTGTAAGGATTGGGTTTGCCGTTCTCATAATGTAGTGTCAGGGTTGGGTTAGGCATGCTTATATTCTAGTGTTGGGGTTGGGTTAGGCGTGCTCATATTTTAGTGTTAGGCTTTGGTTACGTCTGCTCATGTGTTGGGGTTAGGGTTGGTTTAGGCATGCTCTTATTTTAGTGTTAGGGTTGGGTTAGACGTGCTCATATTTTTGTGTAAGGGTTGACTTAGGCGTGCACATATTATAGTGTTAGTGTTGGGTTTGGCTTGCTCATATTCTAGTGTTAGGGTTGGGTTTGGCGTGCTCATATTTTTGTGGTAGGTTTGGGTTACGTATGCTCATGTGTTGGGTTTAGGGTGGGTTTAGGCTTGCTCATATTCTAGTGTTGGGGTTAGATAAGGCGTGCTCATATTTTAGTGTTAGGTTTGGGTTACGTATGCTCATATATTAGTGTAAGGGTTGGGTTATGCATGCTCTTATTTTAGTGTTGGGGTTGCGTTAGGCGTGCTCATATTATAGTATCAGGGTTGGCTTAGGCGTGCTCATATTCTTGTGTTAGGGTTGGGTTAGGCGTTCTCATATTAAGTGTAAGTTTAGGGTTACGTTAGCTTATGTGTTGGGGTGAGGGTTGGGTTAGGCGTGCTCATATTTTTGTGTTAGGGTGGGGTTGGGCGTGCTCATATTCTAGTGTTAGGGTAGGGTAAAGCGTGCTCATATGCTAGTGTTAGGGTTGGATTAGGCGTGCTCATATTTCAGCGTAATGTTTGGGTTACGTTTGCTCATGTGTTTGGGTAAGGGTTGGTTTAGGCATGCTCATATTTTAGTGTTAGAGTTGGGTTGGGCGTGCTCATATTTTAGTGTTAGGTTTGGGTTACGTATGCTCATGTGTTGGGGTTAGAGTTGGGTTAGGCATGCTCATATTTTAGTCTTAGGGTTTGGTTAGGCATGCTCTCATTTTTGTATTAGAGTTGGGTTAGGCGTGCTCATATTCTAGTGTTAGGGATCGGTTAGGCGTGCTCATATTTTATTGTTTGGTTTGGGTTACGTTTACTCATGTGTTGGGGTAAGGGTTGGGTTAGGCATGCTCATATTGTAGTGTTGGGTTTGAGTTTGGCGTGCTCATAGTTTTGTGTTAGGGTGGGGTTAGGCGTGCTCATATTCTACTGTTAGGTTTGGGTCGGGCGTGCTCATATGCTAGTGTTAGGGTTGGATTAGGCGTGCTCATATTTCAGCGTAATGTTTGGGTTACGTTTGCTCATGTGTTTGGGTAAGCCTTGGGTTAGGCATGCTCATATTCTAGTGTTAGGGTTGGGTTTGTCGTGCTCATATTTTAGTGTTAGGTTTGGGTTACGTTTGCTCATGTGTGTTTGCGGAAACACTAGAATGTATCCAGTATTCGTGTTTTCTGTAGATCCGTCTCTCGTATTGACGGCATATCTGTTGTCCCAGAATCTTATTGACTTGTAATACTTTATGTTTGGGTATATGGATCATGTATATGACATGTCCTTGTTTCTTGTGTATCGTAGATTGTATGTACATGGATACAAGATCTACTGAAAAGTACGTTTACTGGATCTTTTCTAATGCTTCCCAATGCTGTATATAAATACACGCAGTAAAATATGATCACTATGTTACTGTTATGTTCTACTATGTGATGTTGTTGTAATGTACATTTGTATTTTTTTATACTGGTTTTGGCATACACTTGGAGACTTTTCTAACGCAACCTCTTTACAACTCGAATATCTCAGTTATGGGTACAGATATTGATTTGAAATTGCACATGTGGTCATTTGACTACATTCTGAGCAAACTAATGATAAAATCATTCATCCATGACAATAGGACGCTTGAGCACGTGGTGTAGGTATGGTTTTATTTTAGCACGAGGAAATCGAGAAACGCGATATGATGCAAATTTTATTTTTATTTCATCATTCTTGGTGGGGTCTTACACCAAGAAAACATAAAATTAATTAAAAAACAACAGGGCTCGTACGAATATTCACGAGCGCAACCACGCAATTGGCATATTGCAGGCCGGTCAGTCATTAAGACGTGTAAGTTTATGCATTTTATTAATACTTTATAAAATATAAAGTTAAATTACATATCATTATATGCATCATAACTGTACTAGATATGCATGTAACTAATTAAGAACGTATGTATGATTAATTTAGAAAGTTGAGCATAGTATGTTGGTTTTTTAGGTAGCACATGTCTTTGGCATGTATCATCCATAGCTCCCCCCATTACGCTGCGTGGATTGGAACAGGCCCTTGTGCAAGAGTGGCGAAACACCCCTCAACGTTTCATACTAAACTATGTGGTTTCAATGAGGTATTAGCCACTCGAATTTGTGATACTCAGTGACTTTTCACATTGTTAATATGTTACGTTGTACGCACTCGTGATTTAATTTTTCCGCATCCGAACTCCTGCCCGTGTTTTATTCACCGACAATAAACGCGAACAGATTTTTATTTCTTAAATATATTTTACATCTGAACTTAACATAGTTCGTCTCTTTTATTCCGCATATGTGTTTTCTTGCTAATTCATAATTTTGTGTAATAATATTGTATAATCGGGTATTGTCAGATTTTATCGATGGGGTTACGTAACTACCCTGCGTCAAGAAAATCACAAAACGCACGAATTCCACGTGCACCATTTACGCATGATGAATGTTGGTGTAAATTTCTTCGAATCCTAAGGTTTGCTAATGGAAATAAAATGAAAAATTAAAAGTTCTAGGCTTCGGAATAAAAATGTCAGGATAGTCCGAACGCGGGTGAAATCAGGCGATTCGGATGCCTATGACGGGGAAGTGAAACGGGAGGTTCACTTAGGCTAAATTATCATGGACCGGCACTGTTTCTTCTGGAGACACTTTACTAGCACTTTGGCACCGTTTACAATCACACGGTGACAAGGCGATTACCACAACTTTTCCGCCCACCGTCGAAATTTCATACTTCTGACAAATGCACCGCATCCTTATGACGAAATCACAAACGGCGCAGTGGCCTAAAGCAAGTAAGCGGGTGACAATATATTTTATTTTAAGATATTGCAAAATGATCGCCACTCATGAAGGACTCCATCGAATTTCTGAGACATTATGCCATCCCTTTGAAAGTTTATCAGTCGTCAAGTATGTAACATGACTTAGAAATAATGTTTACAAAAAGTAGTGTAGCGCTCGACACAATTCGCACTCGTAAAGAAAATGTAATATTCTGATGATTATCGATGTGTCATACCTGATGTGACCGTCTTAAATCATTGTATATATAAGAGTGCGTGTCACATGAAGCTGCTTGTTTCTATTTCTCACTGAAAGTCTTGTTTTTTTTGAAAACATACAAGTAAACAAAAATGTGGGAGCACCACACAACACTGATAATAAACACCGCATCTCGATTCCGTTTCACTAAAATCTGTGGCACCGCTTATTTCTGCTTTTTGTTTTAAACGCTCTAGATAAGCCACCGTTGGCTGCATTTACTAACGAAAATCCTCCATTTATCTTAGTTACATGTCCAAGATTTTATCTTGAAAATAATGGCATCAAAAGGGTTCCTGATCACGTAATCGCAATCACAGGTAACTGTATCGTTGAAAACGAAAAAAGAAACGAAAGTTAATTTTAGGCTTACATTCATCCCATAAGTTTACATTGTTTGTGTAAACACACAGCCTTATTTAGATAATTGGTATGCATAAAGCAGTTTATTTTATTAAAAACAAAGTGCACCTCTTGAATCGGCTCGTGGATTTCTCTACAAATGGACCTTGGAAGAAAAATATAATGTTCGGGTTTTATTTTTCATTTTCAACGATACTGTACAGTTACCTGTGATCGCAATGGGATATTTTGTCTTGTTTTCCGGTAGGGATACATGGAAGGCATATTAAGTCTCGTGTATTAGTTTATCTATTTTGTATTATTGAATGAACTAAGCGTGTTGTTGTCAACGCATATCTTTTGTGAAGACTAGTACCTTAAACTAGTCAAATGAAGCTTTTATCTGTTTTTGGTGTTTATTTGAGGACCACTCACGTTACAGTGATGCGTTTCCATAGTTGCATCCATACCCCCTACCCCTGAGGATAGGTCGGGATTTTTTCTTTTTGTTTGTCACAACCACCGCATGTGGGGACAGCTAATCGTAAAAGCACAGGTATTTCCCCGGCCCTTGACAACTAAATATTGCCTCCGGGGTATGACGTTTTCCCGACTATCCCCAGTGGACCCCGGGGTAGGGGAGTGCATGCTACTGACTGGTGCGTAATAAGAGAAATATTTTTAAAGTCCATGGATAGATCTTTATTGCTTTGAGGTACTGGGCGTTATGTGTCTCTATTACAGAAGATGAACTGGTCGACGCTGATTTACGTTGACTGTAGACGCACTGAAATCATCGTCAGCACCAGTATGAAAAAATCGCATTTTCTTGCCTTTTGTCCTTTTCAAAGGTTTAAACTTCTTTTTTTTCTGAAAGACAAATGATCAAAATTACACGGTGCCAAAATTCATAAAGATGCGGTGCTTTTCGGACATTGTTGAGCGGTGCTTATATTTCTACAATGTCAGTGTTGAGCGGTGCATAACTGCGAACACGTTTTCATGTAAAAATAGCAGTTATATACAATAAAGCATGTTAAAATGTGTTGTAATTTGTTTATTCTACCATATCATACTATTTCGCAAATGGAATATTTCATTAAAAGGGTTAAAACTCTGCAAAAATGTGACTTTTCGCGTCATGAAAGTCACTTCTTTCACGACTTGCTCAAACTGTTCACTATTTTGAAGTTAATAGCTACTCAATTTCGATGCGGTAAACGGCAAATAGATTTTAAATATATACTTCATTCGATGGAATATCATTATATTACCAACATACTTGCCTTTCTCGTTTTTTGGGGTGATTTCGTTACTTGCCAAAAATGTGCATCCATTATTTTGGCAGAAGGATGCGGTGCATTTGTCAGAAGTATGAAAATTCGACGGTGAACGGTAAAGTTGTGGTAATCGCCATGTCACCGTGAATCACCCGTGTCCAGGTCATCAATGCGAAACAACTTTCCGACAGGAAGAGTAACTCTGCATGTACCATCTATAGGCAAAGTCCACAACTGATCCATACACTTCCAAACAACTTGTTGGACGTCATGAACATGTAATTAATCAATAATTAATCAATATTTAAAATTTTCACTTAGAAAAACGATTATGAAGAAATAGGATTTTACCAGTTTGTGTGTCATTTTAATCGCACTATACACACACGCACTGTTCAATCGCATCGATTGTATGTTATGAAAGCAATGTTACAGTTGCATTGTTCGTGATATATAATGTCATTGAGTAAATACAGTGTGGTTGTCAATCATAAACAGTTAGAAGTGACCCCAGTGTTGCGTTTCTAGATGTACTCAGTATATCATACATGTCATCTCCACATTGACTTACTTCTTCTACGAGTCCGTTAATGTACACCAAATACATTAGCAAGAAACTTTTACGTCTTTTAAGCGTTCCTTGTGATATTGGGAATTCTGTTGATAGTTTACCATGGGACCGGACCTTGCTGCACACGCCCGAATACATGTCACGAAATGCCAGTAATGTTGTGGTATCTAGGCCCATGGAAATAAGTTTGTAAACCAGATGATCTATCTACACGCGATCAAATGCTTGTTTAATGTCTAGATAGGAAGTATTAACCATAGAAGAAAATTCTTGGGCACAATGAAAGCATACCCGAAACATGAATGAAGTCATTAAACAGTCTAGTCCTTTTTGAAAACCACCCATACCCCTACCTGCTACACGTACCCTTCATCTGTACCTGTACCCTTCACCTCTACCCTATATATAAACGTGTCATGCATGATAACAATTACATTTATATTCCAATCACAGTGCTAAAACGTCATGGATTCAATGTTCTTGTTCATAATACATTTGTCACTGGAAGCGTTATTTTTTAAATATGCGAGGTCAGCAACACAATTAGCATTTTAAAGTCAACTTCGCTTTCAACGTCAATGTTATCAACGAATTAAAACCCATAATTCACTACAGTAAATAAATGACAGACAATAAAAGCTATGCTCACCTCCAAATAAAACCTTTATGATTCGATATCAACCAGATCAAAATAACATCGTCATTTCTCATCATTAAACCTTACAAACTGTACTCAACTTAACATGAGCAATCAACAGTCCGCCATATTTGTTTCGTGACCTTTACACAGTTTAAGGGGAATAACTCCAATACAATGGCTAGACTGCACTGAGAGGTTGCAGAATGCTGTTTATGCATCTCAAATGTAATTACAAAGCTTTATCATATAAATACATTTGAATATATTAGTTAATCAATTGGAAAATCCGCGAAAAAAAGCGCAAGTTTTTGACGTCATTTTTCTAAAAATAGACGTTACCGCGTCTGGCCTGATTTCTGCAGTCCAGGTCACATATATTATGTGTCACGTGAACTAAATATACACATTATTCATAATGATCATTTCTAACGCATGAATTAGATTGTTGCAATGGTCGACGCATACTAATTGATTTCTTATTTTGTACAATACAGAAGGGAGCTGTGTATGCGCCGATATTCAAGAGTTTGTCATTGTAGAGAATCATTTAGGATATACATGTATAGTAAAAATTGTTAAGGGTGTATCTTGCAGCTGCTCTTTGAACTTTTTCAATTTGGTAGGTGAGGGACTTCTACCAGGTGCCAGATACTTGAGCAATACTGGAGGTGGCGACGGACATATGTGTTATAAGCTTTTTCTTTGACCTTTATGCTGCTGGTCTGAACATTAGCGTCATTAAGGAACCTAACTGTTCCTGGAATGCGCCTTGTTGTGGATTTATGGTTACTCAAAGTGTTACCTTACATCGACCAAGGAGAACCATTTTGAATAGTTTTAGAATTGATGATGTAAGCGAAACATCGCAGGATAGTTGTTAGGGTCATCTCTCCGTTTTCCCGTCTTTGTATAAAGTTATACTATGAGGGGTGATCAATATATTCGAGACCATTCCTTCTAATATCTGAAATACTGGAACTAGAGTAATGCAATTACAAGCTGATGTAGATCAATCAATTATCTCGCGTTTCGTCTAACTTATTTTAGAGTAACGTTGGTTTTCATTGATTACGTCACTTTTTGTAACCAAGGTGAAGCAAGTACCGTAGAGCCTATTGTGCGTAACGTTATCTCAGCGAAACGGCATGCTATGAAAATAAACACAAAACATGTAAAATCCTCGTGATATCTCTAAGTTGATTTGACTAAATTTTGCATGGATTATTTGCGCTCCAAATTTGACATATTCATATTATTTCATTGTTTATGTGATTGTAGGGTCTCTGTCAAACATGAGTCGATACAATTAGGATACACGGTAAAAAATAAGACCGCGGTAGGGACACTTTCCGTTAAATTCTGCGAAATAAGACGCACATATCTGAACCAAATGTACTGGCGAAAACGAAGACTAGTATTGGCTACAAAACATTAAAGCATTGACTCCAGACCAAAATGGTTCTTGTGATATTGTGTCCTAAACGTGCTAGGTCGTGCTTCTTTGGAATAATTCAATCGTGTAAAGCTAACCGCCCTTTTCCGAGTTTAGTTTATGGGCTGAAAAACATTATATTCTCAAATTATTCCGCAAACCTTGAAGAAAATGGGACTGTTAGCCGCCTTACAGGACAGTCAAATATGACAGTCTGGTAAAACGTAGCCCGGTGCCGCCGGAGTCAAGTGTTGACCCACACTAGGAGGCCAGTCCCGTGGCACCATCTAAAACTAAGAAACAGAACATGCACAATTAATTATTATTCGTCTTTCTGAAATACAAAATGAATGATGTTTTATTATATATTTGGTTCTTTCTGCTATTGAAAGTAAATGGTACTTTCTGTCTTTTAATCTGAAATTAATGCAAAAATAACAGTTCATCTACAGGAAAGCAGCCTTGTACTGCACTCATCACAATAGAAACACATCCAATATTTATTGTAATATCAAACAATGTAAACTAGTTACACAACAATACAGCCCGATCCTGATATCAGCCGCCTCAGTCAGTCAAACTAGTAACACAACAATACAACCCGATCCTGATATCAGCCGCCCCAGTCAGTCAAACTAGTAACACAACAATACAACCCGATCCTGATATCAGCCGCCTCAGTCAGTCAAACTAGTAACACAACAATACAACCCGATCCTGATATCAGCCGCCTCAGTCAGTCAAACTAGTAACACAATAATACAGCCCGATCCGGATATCAGCCGCCTCAGTCAGTCAAACTAGTAACACAACAATACAACCCGATCCTGATATCAGCCGCCTCAGTCAGTCAAACTAGTAACACAATAATACAGCCCGATCCGGATATCAGCCGCCTCAGTCAGTCAAACTAGTAACACAACAATACAGCCCGATCCGGATATCAGCCGCCTCAGTCAGTCAAACTAGTTACACAACAATACAGCCCGATCCTGATATCAGCCGCCTCAGTCAGTCAAACTAGTAACACAACAATACAACCCGATCCGGATATCAGCCGCCTCAGTCAGTCAAACTAGTAACACAACAATACAACCCGATCCGGATATCAGCCGCCTCAGTCAGTCAAACTAGTAACACAACAATACAGCCAGATCCAGATATCAGCCGCCTCAGTCAGTCAAACTAGTAACACAACAATACAACCCGATCCGGATATCAGCCGCCTCAGTCAGTCAAACTAGTAACACAACAATACAGCCCGATCCGGATATCAGCGGCCTCAGTCAGTCAAATTAGTAACACAACAATACAACCCGATCCTGATATCAGCCGCCTCAGTCCGTCAAACTAGTAACACAACAATACAACCCGATCCTGATATCAGCCGCCTCAGTCAGTCAAACTAGTAACACAACAATACAACCCGATCCGGATATCGGCCGCCTCAGTCAGTCAAACTAGTAACACAATAATACAACCCGATCCGGATATCCGCCGCCTCAGTCAGTCAAACTAGTAACACAACAATACAACCCGATCCGGATATCAGCCGCCTCAGTCAGTCAAACTAGTAACACAACAATACAACCCGATCCGGATATCAGCCGCCTCAGTCAGTCAAACTAATCATGAGTAAGAAAAAAACTTCTACATTGTATTTGTTTAGTTCTTTCTAAAATAGAAAGTAAGTTGTATTGTTTTTGTGATTTCCTCATAGAATTAACGCAACATAAGCAGTTAATATATGGAGAAGCAGCCTTGTGTTGGATTCTTCATGGCCCTGACAGTAGACACACACAATATCTAAAACAAGAATAAACATCACAAGCTAAAAGCTATAATAACACATGTCCTCCTGGATATCTGCCGTCTCAGTCGATCAAACTAATCTAGAGTAGGAACATAACAACAATAATAATATTTCATCTTCTGTGTTTCTGATTTCTGCCTTGATGAACATATTAGAAAGATACCATAGTTGGATACTCACTGTATATCATGACTCATCATAACTCTGCGTTCAATGAAATCCTTTTTTACCAGCGAATACTCTTCAATCGGAGGATAATCGATACGCCATTACAGTGAACTTTGTTATGAAGTATTTGAATACACATTACAAGGGGATTTTGCCGAGTGACCAGAAGGCCGAATGAAACGTGTTATTGCATTGGCTGAGCTTCCACACAGGAACTCCTGTGGAAACAAATGAAATTGCGCCATTTGTTCATAGCGTTTTACGATATTCTCCAGCTTATAACCCAATGGTCGATAGTATGTAGTATAACGTAATGGATTAAATATGAGTCCCCTAATATATCGTACCATTATTGTCGGTACACTCGTCATTATGGCTGGGAAATTCATGTGCTGATGACACGATTGCTTTATCTTTTCATGTTGCTGACTTGAAGGATTTCTTTATGTGCCAATATGTCGTTCAATCGTTGTGAACAGCTAAGAATTTGCCTGCTATTAATACTAACAATACAATCGATAATCAGTAATAAGTTGTTCCTGTGTCAGGGTTTTCAGTATTGTTCGTGCTGATCTGATCATCCTCTCGCATGCTCTATTTTACTTGTGTTTGGTGGGTCAAATGCCACTCGACGTTGTGCTACGCCAGATAATGATCGATTGCCAGACCTTTATAGAGGGAACTGCATGATATGATAGGAGCTCACTATCAGTATTATGTAGGATCATGAATTACAGTTACTGGATAATGTAATTAACAAGAGGCCTGTCTACTGAAAATCATTAACTGTGCTACTGCATGTACATTATACAATGTGTTACTAGTATATCGTTTCGAACTATTTACTGCGGCTCAGCCTAAAATTCAAATAAAATTTATAACGGTCGCATTATAACAAGTCAGAAATATCTTGCTGTAGATTGCGATGTTTAGGAAACATCGTTACTTCAATTTGCGTTGACGAATATCAAAACAACGAATGCCAATGGAAGCCAACTCGATCGGCTGATCAGCGTTAGTACCTGCTGTTATAAGCTAAACAGCATTAATGGTATATTTGTTTTATTGTTTTTGTAGTAGAGACATAACTAGATCCGACCATAACCATTTTCTGGCCCATTCATGCGTTAAATGGTGGTTTCAAGTAGGGACATGAAAGGGTCGTTTCATACCTGTCAGTCGGTTATATTGAATGGGTGAAAAAATGGGGAAGTCAAAACTGTAGTTTGTGATATAATTCCACAGGCATGTGTTAGGGCTGTAACGGTATACCGCGGTACACGAAAGACCGCGGACTTCAGTCACACACGGTTCACGGTAGAAGAGTTGCAAATTTCGGTACGGTTCGGTATAAGCTTTCTTTATGAGTAAAATAATATTCAGAGTACGAAAATGTCTTAAAGCCCTCTGATTATGTATAATTACCATGAAAATTACTCGTTTTAATTGTATCAAGATATGCCTCATATTGTCGAAATTCATTTAGAATAGTTGATGGCCACATAATACAAAATGTAATTGCTGTTATAGAATCAACAAATTCATTGTCACTTAAAAATTGTAGTATTTAAGCTGCTGTTAGAGAATATTGCATCATACCGAAATATACCGAACCGTTAAAAAATTTGACGGTACGTATCATATCGTGAGGTGAGCGTACCGTTACAGCCCTAGCATGTGTACGGTTGGAGGGACAGACGGACGAACAGCTATATTCACCCAACTTATAAATACATGTGGGGCGCAATAACTTATAAAGATGTGTAAAATATACTCAGTACATCTAGAAACGCGACGTTTTCATCCTTGAAGTTTTCTTATTTCCATTGTTCATACATTTTTTAATTTTGTGTAATAATATTGTATATTGTATCGCGTAGAAACTTGGCTATTGTTAAAATTTTATCGATCGGGTGACGTTACTCCCGTGCGTCAAGAAAATCACAAAACGCACGAATTCCACGTGTACCATTCACGCATAATCAATTTTCGTGTAAATTGCTTTGAATCCTTTATAAGGTTTGCCAATTGAAAGAAAGTCACAAAAGAAAAGTTCAAGGCTTCGGAATAAAAATGCCAGGAGGGTCAGAACATGGGCGAAAACAGGCGATTCGGATGCCTATGACGGGGACGTCAAATGTGAGGTTCCACTTCCGCTAAATTGTCATTAACCGACAATGTTTCATCTGGAGACACTTTACTAACACTTTGGCACTGTTTATAACCTCCCATGTCTTGGTAATCTATGTGAAATAACTCCCTGACAGGACCAATAACTTCGCATTTACCATCCCTAGGCAAAGTTCACAACTAATTGATATACTGCTAAACAACTTGTTGGACGTCGTGGATATGTAATCAATCAATAATTAATCAATATTTGAACTTAGAACAAGGATTCTGAAAAAATAGGATTTTACCAATTTGTGTTTCGTTACTGTTTAGCCGCACTATACACACAAGCACTGTTCAATCGCATCGATAGCACTTTATAAAAACAATGTAACAGTTGCATTGTTCATGGAATACAATATTATCAAGTTAATGTAGTTGGGTTGTCAATCATAAAAAGGTTGAAAAAGAGTTGACTGTAACCCCAGTGTTGCGTTTCTAGATGTACTCAGTATATGAAAGAAGTCACGACACATACAATACAATACATTATTAAATGACTATCAATTATTAGCCCTATAACACAGCATTGCCCTAGTCTAATAATACGCATTCTTCCACTATATCTGGGCCAAAAATCTATATCAGTTATCGGCCCCGGGCCGAAAAAGTGTTATAAAATCTGATTGGCTAATAGACAGGGCCGAAAAGTGATATTAATATTGGCCCTCATTTTAAGCAATCTGATTGGCTAATAGACAGGGCCAAAAAGTGATATCGATTTTCAGCTGAAATTATGGAGGATCGATTTTTACTCACTGAAATATATATAACTTTTTTATTAATGAACGAAAACATGTCATGTATGGGTATTCATTTTCTTAGTTGGATCATTTGCTACAAGTTGAACTATATTTTGATGCAAAAATCTGAAAAAAAATGTTTTTCACATTTTTTCGCAGTCTTTATGACGGTCTAGTTTGATGTGCTAGCGTCTCATGCAAAGACAAATTTTAAAATAATTAAAACTTATTCAATAAAATTGTCAATAAATGGGTGATTTGATATTAACCCTGTTATTTGTCCTCGGGACAGACGAATTGTTCCTCGGCCTTCGGCCTCGGGCCAATACGACTGCCCTCGAACAAATAACAGGGCTAATATCAAATCACCCATTTATTAACACATAGTACACTAGTTTATTAATGATTCAGGCCACCATCCGATAACACAAAGAACAAATTAATATAATAAAGTGCTTAGATATAAATGTATACAAGAACAAAATCAGTAAATATCAAACTCAATTAGTTAAGATATATTATACATAGAAAGAATCTCTTTTCTAAGGTGAAAAAGTTGAACAAAGTTTTTTTAGAAGCCACACATTAGAACATCATTTCCTGTTTATTTGTCCATCAATGTCATTTACCACTGTTCAACACATGTAATGCACATGCAATATCTGACGAAGCCATGCGTGTTCAACTTCCATCGTAATTGATGAGCATATTTTCAAGTCAGAGCCCTAATTGCTTCGCTTATGTACCCCTTTCTAACCCTACAATCAATTTAGACTAAACGTGTTCGATCGGTTTAAAATGTGAAGATTTGAAGGGAAACGGACAAACAGACACACGTTTTTCGATAAGCAAACAGTATATTTGTGTGTTTAGCCTAATATTGCAATCGAATGGGATGGTTGTTACCTTATATAACCTTATGAAATATTAACACCACTGGGTCGAACCATTCCAGCATCATGTGGCTATTATAATGTTTTCACCCGAAGAATATTTGCAAGATGTAAGATGGCTTTTGAATTTCACAAACAACTGACTTCAGATTAAATGTACAACTAAGACATTAAACACTTGTAATTGGGTGGAAATGCCTTTTAGTCACACAATGTACATGCACCCAGGAATCAAGTAGCATGACTGGTTTTATTAAAACATTCCTTGCATCGATATAGGTCATTGTGTAGAACAAAGGTCACTAAGATAAAGGTACCACGATCGTACCATATTATACGTCATCGTGCGATACTCAAGTTGACGTACAAAACATACTTAGAACATGTAATCAAAGAACATCAATATTTTGTCGTACGATGTATGTATTCTCGTGGTGATTGTCATATACATTTTTTACTGCTATTTACAATTTGATGATAAATACACGGAGCCATCATCGCATGATAGGAGTAAGACAAGTCCATACATTCCGATATAACACACGACAGAAAACTACTCGACAATTGTGAAGGGGGTTTAAGGTCATTGCTACCTTTAGATGTTTTCTGTAAAATGCATATTAAACCTGTTTATATCTATGAAGAACACATTTAAGCCAATCATTTTGAAAATTCTTAGCCGTTTTGCTCGGCTTGTTTTAAGGTATTCTTAGCCCCTAGAATCGGCAAATTGTACTATACCGAACAAGTTTTGCTCTTAACAGCACACCCTGTCGCATACATGAAATTTCGTATACATGTACGGAATCAAGTATTTTAAAATATGGAAAATTTTGTTTTTGAACAAAAATAAGCTTATCGTGAGCAGCATACTTCATTCGTTTATGCAACAAATAGAGTAACAATTATAGAAGTTTCATACCAATTTTCACGACATCCATTGGCTAGATATTGTTTTAATTTAACTAAAAGTGATTTCTGAAATGCTGAAAACAGGAGAGGTTACAAAATCAATCAACGTATTACATGCGTTTTCTGTAGTCTTTGCGATAATTTGTGATTTAAAAACGTTTATTTTGCAAGAACTGTACATTTTTAGGTTTGGTTCTTTCGCATTTTCTTGTCAACATTCTTAAGAAATAGATGCAAAATAACCTTCCTTTAAAGTACTGTAAACCAAGAAATTATTTCGTGCGATTTAAGTTCGCGGAGATCGCGGATTATAAAATTCCGCGAAAGTAAATAGCCGCGAACATGTCCAGGACAAGAAAAACGCGAAAGTTTCTCGTCTTTGAAGGAAATTCATCATTTTGGTACGCCGTTTACAATACCGTATTAGAAGTGTTATTTTGTCAAAATATGGTCTGTAATGTTTAAAGCATTTTTCTTAATAAAAGTCATTTATGATCATGGTACAATAATGAAAACACTTTAATTTGTTTCTTGAATAAGTGTTTAACAATACACTCGATATACTAGGTGCATACGTGTAAATAGCGTTGCTTATTATGTCATAATACTGAAGGGCTGATAGTGTCAATAAAACTGTGAAAACATGACCAGCGTAGTTTACAATGTTTGTAACTAATACAATAGGTAACTATCTACATCAAAAAGAGTTTAATAGGGTTTAACAAAGGTGAGAACTATAATTAAGATGCAACTATATACGAAACGAGCAATGTATGTGACAGGTTATAATATCAACAATTTAGTCACTGTGCGACTTATGCCCTACGATGTCCGTACGGATTTACCAACTCGTACGAGTAGGCTACGAGTCCAAAATATTTCAAATCCTAAAGGTAATTTACATTCTTAGCTGGTCACAGCTCGTACGGACCTCGTACGTTTAAAAGAGAATGTCTCGTACGAGGTCCGTACGGACATCGTAATCTTCGTACGGAGATCGCACGGCGCTCGCACGGAGATCGTACGGGGCTCGCAAGTTACTCGTAGGTCAATCGCAGCTCCCAAGTCACTCTTACGATGTCCGCACGGTGTCCGTAAGTTGTCCGCACGATGACCGTACGAGCTCCGTGCGAGAAAAATGGTTTTCTTTTACATATTTCAATTTCGCCTGCTCACATTAGTCGTACGAGCTCCGTGCGAGTCGAAATTTAGCAAGCCCGCACGGAGTCCGTATCGGGTCCGTACGGGCATTGTAAACTCTTACGAGCATCGTACGGATTTAAGTAACTCGTAGAGGACTCGGGAGCTCGGTGAAAATTTTCCACGAGCTCCCGAGTAGCCTACGAGCTCGTAGGTATTATTGAAGTAGGAAACTCACAAGGAAGCTAACATTACATATTTTTAGTTATTATTATATGTAAAATGATTAAAGAATGATGGAATTTTCATGTCATGTTTATAAATGCAAGGAAAAAACGTTTAATTACTTCTTGATCGACATTGAACGATGAGGGCTATATACGTGTATAGAGTTTATTATAGTACGATGAGTATTTGCATTAAAGTACATTGAATACATGTATATATTGCACAGTTGTCATAAACTAAAAGATAAAAAGAACACATAGATGTATAGACAATATTAATGTGTACACATAAGATATGTGCACGCAAATCACGGACATGTCAATTAATTTTACATTGAGCATGAGCGGATCCAGGTTTGGTGAGGTGGGGTCCGGGCTTCTGGAATGTTGGTAAAATTTGGCCATCTTACATTAAGATACGAGTTCGTCTTGTGTTATGTTCTTGTGCTAGTCTTACCTAGCAAAATAACAGGTTGGACATCTTCATAATACAATGAACGGTCGGCGTACATTTTGGCTAATTTGACTGAAGTCGAACGTTGTCATGCTGCAGATCGGGGGATTGTGTAGCATCGAGTGACGGCGGCCAGGGTCATTTAAAGTATATTAAAAATATACGTTGCTACTCATCGGTCGGTATCTGCGCGATCATCAATAATTATCGGGTACATATCGGATACATGGGAGGATAGAAGAGACAGTATGTTAAACGGCATGTGGGACCCCTAGCCTTTTCGAATATACAACTTGGTTCTTTAACGTTTTAGGTGTAGACAACCTTTGAGTTTAGCAACTAGTCCATTTCTAGTTGGGCGGAAACAATGAAATGATTTTCGAATGACCATATGTCTCGGTCGAGATTTAAACCTTTGACGGACTTGTCGATCCGTAGTCTAGATAATTACCCACGCGACCACAGTATGACTGTCACCCGAAGGGTTGATTATACCACATGTTAAAAGGCTAGTTGACGTACTTACACGTTGAGTCTTCTTAAAATCATTTTAATACTTCTTTAAAAAGCTAGTAGCGTGATTATTATAAAATAACAGCAATGCCTTTATTTTAAGAGACAACTCGTTTGGGAAAGTCCAGTCTTCCCTGTAGACCTCTTCTCATACCTGATTCTATTTTATAAACAATCATGCGAACAATGACATATAAAGTTACTGGGTGCCGAACATGCCATATTGGGTGGCCAGACTTGTCACATCATAGATAAATCCGGCCACCTAGAGTCCTAGACCTATACGCATTAGTAATCTGTCAGCACCCTGCATTTCGTTCTGGATATGCTAATCAATCATTCTTCTCCCCTCAGCTTCAACCAAAACAAACATAGGCAATATATATCAAAGTATTTAGTCATTTTATTTTTGGTATAAAAATACTAATCATTACACTAAATAGTTGTTTTGTATTAAAAGCTATATAATTATTCAAAACATAGCAGATGTTAAAATTGAAGGGCATAATTATAATTATGTATTAAATTTGGATTTCATTACCTAATTGATGTTGTTTTTTTGTTTTTAAATCGATACGTTATAATTATCTTTGTACCGGATTTTAGATACTGGGTACAGATGCAGCATTGACAGAATAGCAGTTAAACACATGTATCATCAATTCGATATTGAAAAATGTGTCGAAATTTCAATATATTGTCTATAACATACTGTTACATACACATAACAATTAACATTGTTGACCTAACTGCAGTCATACTCTTTCACTATCTAATCCTATGACATTGACCGTTAAAGTCCCGTGCGAAATAAGTCTGACTCAAAATATATAAGAGCTCGTAGACAGCTCGTAGACAACTCGGGAGCACGGTGAAAAGGTTTTACCATGTCGCCGAGACCTCTACGAGTCGAAAAAATCCGTACGATACTCGTACGAGTATCAATATCCGTACGAGCACCGTACGGACTCCGTACGGACGTCATGCGAGTTCAGCAAAATCAACTCGTACGGAGCTTGTATGCCAAATGTGACCGTAGCATTAGTTTTCGCGGAGTTCGCGGGAGACTTAAACCCGCGAAAGTTTATAGCCGCGAATTTGCCGACAATCGGCAAAACGCGAACGTTTGTAGCCGCGAAAGTTTCTAGGTTTACAGTATTCAGGATGCAGTTTGATTTTTTTTTGCAGTTTAAAAATATTGATTCGTTTTTATATGAGAGCATGGTACAACGTTCTAACCTATTCGCGAGATTTGGTGGTTAAAACATTTGGAATAAATCATTTGTAATGTTTAGTCATTAGTTTTATCTGTATTTTTATTAATAATATAAATTCAGAATTACTAATCACAATTGGCTCGATTTTAAGACAGGAGGAGCTACTGAAACGTCATTCGTAAGCCTTTGCATACTATTTGATCATGGAAGATAGATGCTTTAGTTACGTCTAAGGTACTGCGACTAATAAACTTCCACTCGACTGAAAAGGTAGCAGGAACCTAAATTTCTAATTCATTATATATGTCTGATCAGCACATAGCTTAACGATGTTTTCCTTGTCTAAAAACTAAATGTGAATGCAACAACTTTATAATCGTGCGTTACTTGTTGCGATTTGTGCATGCTATAATCCCACAATATACGAGGGATGATCCAAAATGACGTGGACTTTTACTACAATTTTCATATGTTTCAACTACATTTACAAACTTATATCCGACATATTCCTGAAAAAAAATCGCGGAAAATAATTATTCAGTGAAAAGTTATATGCAATAGAAAATGGTCACTAACTGCAACCCGACGCACGTCAGTGTTGGTTTCATGGCGTCGTTGGCGTCTTTATCGATGCTAGTCACTGTAGCAGTTTTGAACTAAAATGTCATACAATGACGTGAATTATTACAGCAATATTTAAGATAACATATGACCTTAAATTGTGCAAAATGCTTTTCGTATACGGCTCCATAGCGACCAGCTAATTTCTTAATAAGCAATCATCGGCCAGCGCAAACGTATCGCGGATTACGTCACTGTAGTCGCGCCGTAATTTCTATTTCCTCCGTGTTGATTGCGCTCTCCGATCTTTCTCCATCCACCTATTCACGATGACAACAAAAAATAAGAGCTCAGTTCGAAGGACAATTTCTATAAGTCTGCTCGATCAGTTTAAGCACCATTGTCTGCATATTTTCCGAAAACAGGGTAGATCTTTACCATTAAATGTATTTCTTGTCGGTTTGACGACGTCATTTTAACGTCAGCTACACAGGTGGTACCGTGCAAAGAATAATTTGTATGTTCAAAACGCACTGTTCAAACGACATCAAATTTTGACAAGTTGTCACCTGCACATCCCATCGTAAGGTGGTTAAGTTTAGCGTATTTCTTACTTGCATTTTATTTTATATAAGTGCATATGTAACTTGAGAAAAGTCGCATAATTTTTGTGCGCCGCATACGCGTAACTATGGTTACAAAAACACGCGGTGTGCTTAATATATTGTTTCAATGTGAAATGTGTTCAAATTATCGTATGCAATAAATGTTCCGATAATAAATCATGTAAGTATTTGGAAGAAATAACAATGCTGTTGGCAGCAATAGCAAAAGTCCACGTTATTTTGGATCATCCCTCGTATATTCCAACCTTAGACGACGGACGACTTCAGTAGCACCTGACAGTGCAATGGTCTGTTAGCTGCAAGCCCTCGCCGGTAGCGTATAACTTATCATTTTAGTCGCTACGTAGCCATTTATATATAAAGCAAGCCCTTTCGTACAATATCGCTATTGAGCGCTCAGTTAGGACAACGCCCTACAGGCTCCCATCCACTTGATATCACGGTTGCCAAAGTTTAGTTAGATCCGTTTGCACAGAAGTTGTCAAGCTGTTCAGTCGCTCAACCACCCTTTGGAATTTTAAATTAATAAATAAAACAGCAAGTACATGAAAACTGATAGCACAATGAATTCTTCAGAGAAACCTAATTGCACATCATTAAAGTCATATCAAATCAAAAAGCGAAATCATATGTTCTGTATTAGTTTCACACTTGAAACCTAAACCATATTAATGTTAGCACCAGAAGGGCAAATCAATAGGAATAAAAATACAAAAAGAATCGAGTCAAAATGCTATGATATATACTCTGTAAAATAACTTTACCAACACTGAGAGTATAATTTCTTAATATGAGACTCATTTTGAAAGGAGAATAATAATTAGTTCTTTTCATAATTAATACAAAATGTTGCAAACATGTATACCAAAAATGATTTTAATAATCACGTGCTGACTACTTATAAATTAATGTCAAAGGACTTAAGGTAGCAACACAAAAGTCGCAGAATATACCAGCATCACATGTGATACCAATCTTGATTCGAGTCCTGCCCATTAGCGTCTTTGGACACTTGTAATCAGTCGTAAACATGTTCTTGTGATGTGATTGTCCATTTATTTAATGATGATCGCTTCAGAACATGCAGGTTACTTACATCATTAAATTGACGTTTTCGTCATCACGACTGTCCAGCATTTGCTTCAATACGAGATACGACCAGTACGCAGCGTCCCTATTAAGGTGTCATTTTCCTTAATTGTGCGCTGGAGCATATCATGTGTACTTTTTTGATGTGATAAAACTGAATTTGTTTAAAGATAAGTCTGTACATTCAATATTAAGAGGTTAATACACGACACAGTCGGGCCGGAAGGCGATAATCGGCCCGGAAAATTAATAATCACCGCGAGGGCTTGATTATCAACTTCCGACCAGGCTCTGAAGTGTATTAAAGTCTTTAATACAATTGTTCAATTCAAAAATTCAATGGGAGTAATAACAACTCACGTTTAGTAAATTCCATGGAGATCTACAGTCATTTGTGATGAAACTCTTGTAAATTCATAAAAATTTCAATGCAATTTCCACGTAACGTCATTTCAGCTCCAACGTGACGTCATTATGACTCCAACGTGACGTCATGTTAACGTGGATAACGTAACGAGCGCCCGTTCAGCGGACCGATTACGATTATGAGATTGTGGACCGGGCGAATAGGCGATAATCAATCACGTGATGGTCATAATCAGCCTGAAATAGGCTCATTTTTGTTACTATATATAGTAACAAGTGTATTAAAACACCATTATCATTAAATTCATCTGACGCAATATATATATTTATTTGTTTCTGTCTAATCCATATATACATGATACTTTACATATAAAAACATTAAATCACAGTCTAAACATGCACATGGCAATTCTATATAGAATTATAAGAGGCATTATGTACAAACAGTAAAAACATATCAATGAATTCCAAAAACTTTACACAAACGTATACATTGCAGACGCAATAAAAGTAAAATTGAAACATCCTTGTTAATCGATGAATTAAAATATGCAATAAAATTAATTTTAGCTTAAAAAACTGAGAAAAGAAAAAGAGCACTATTGCGTATAATTAAAAAATGAGTGAAAAATCATAAACACGGTGATCAGATCATCGCGAGCTGGATTAACAAAACTGTTTCAGACGATATAAAATACCATACATAACAATAAATTAAATAGAGGATATTTGTATTTTGTCTCGTGAGCAGCTGACTTATATTTTCACTCGTGGCTACGCCACTCGTGAAAATATTACATCACCTGCTCACTCGGTGAATTCTCCGCCGATCATACACGGAAAAATACTAATATTCTATTTATTTCATGATTTGAATAGCTTAAATGATGAAAACAATCCACTAAATGCCTGACCAGAATGTTTTGCGTGACGTCGTTTTCCCGCCATGCGCGCGTCGAGTTGCAATCAAATAGTTCTTCTGCAATGGCTTCAATTTCGTCCATTTGTTTTACATTTAAATACATATAATGTTCTGTTATTTGTTAAAGATTAAGAGAGCAAGTGAAAACGCTTATTATTTTATTTTTTTGGCGGCGGGGAAATTTGTTTTAAAAAATATAGTCCGTTTGCGTGAAATTATGACCTGTGAAATTATGAACAGTGAAATTATCGGGGAATAATCCACCGTTATTCCGCCGTAAACCACCGATAAGCATGAAATAATGAGCATTATTTACAAGAAATAAAATAATTCACATGTTAAAAACATGCGTCTTTGTAAAAACATTTGGCACAGACTCTTATCATTTCCGGGTTGGAAAACAAAAATGTAAATTTCGCAACGTCAGGGAATGAATCAAACATGTTATTGCACATAGTAGCTTATATATGTATATATAACTGCTCTCGTACATCACAATATGCAGGACAATTAAATAATGCATGCTATTCTGTTTCGACAGTATCACAAAAAGGACATATTCGTTCATCAATCTCCAAACGTTCATATCGACCGGTTTCAATTCTAAAACGAAATTTACTAAACGCTGGGCTAAGACCTATACTTATCCGGACGTTATTTCATACTCCGGAACTAACTTGCTTAAAGGGTAATGCTTTATACATAGATTGTTTAACAACACTACACCAATCTGTGTACACATCATCAATATCACCCTGACGTCTGTAACTACATTCAAGTTTATATATAGCACAGTTAACATTATATAAAGTATCACGATCTAGCATAAAATCACACGGTACATGACTAACATCAAACTTATTTAAGATTTTTAAAGTTTAAGTAGCTATATTTATTGTACATAGTACATAATTCTATTGTTGTACATGGGATAATCATAATGCACATGCAAGGAAAGGCCATTTATAAAATATAATTATTACTTTATTTTGTTTGTTACAGACCCGATTTTATAGTGGAGACTTTTCAATATGTATTTATATAATTTCAGTCGCGGCACTGAAGAGCAATAAACACAAATAGTAATTTTAAAAAATACATATACATTGATATTTTCTTTTCCCAGACTTAAAGCATAACTGCAAAACATGCAATAATTAGAGGTTAATACACGATAGAGCCGGGCCGGAAGGCGATAATCGGCCCGGAAAATTAATAATCACCGCGAGGGTGATTATTCATGCTGGGCCGATTATCAACTTCCGGCCAGATTCTAAAGTGTATTAAAGTCTTTAATACAATTGTTCGATTTCAAAACTCAATGAAAGTAAAAATTACTCACGCTTAGTTCAGTTCATAGAGATATAAAGAACATTTATGCTGAAAATCTTATACATTCTCAAAATTGGCAAAGAAATTGTAACTCTGTGTAACCAATCGTAAGAGCTCGGCCATTTCCGTTTGTCTCCGGTAAATACACTTCGTAAATAAGTGTAGAAATACACCAATATCGTTCGCCCGCACTACTAAAGTCAGCTACATCCGCGTGAAAATAACACATTATGTATCCGACATTCTAACACGATTCGCGGATTAATCCAATACACAAAGAACGAACCGAACCATGTTTTATTGCCCCCATAAAACATACCTATCAAATTGGCTGTTTCTATTTACGCCCAGTATCACTTGACATATTTATGAATGAATGAACGTAAACTTTATAGTAAAATTTACTACGAGTCACGATGACAAGGCGAGTTGTACGAGAATCCAGTGTTACACCTATGACGCATCTATTTTTAGAAACTCCAATATACTCTAGAAACCAAGATTTATTAAAGCTTCTGATAATCAATCCATTTATATTTTTCATTTTATGAAATAGATACCATATACTCGCGTTATTAAAATTGTTTCAATGTTTAAATTGTGGTATTTCCTTCATAAATTACGAAGATCGTTTTCATTAACGAGGGAGGTAATTGTACCAGCTAATAAGCCAGTCAATTTCTTCGTGGAATTATGTTCAATGTCAAATGGGTGAAAATGGAATGCGCGCAGTTAAATAGTGCGGGATATTATCGTAATTAGAATCGAAATAAAAACTCTGTTCTTGTATATTGTCGGTGAATAAAACACGGGCACTCGTTCGGATGCGGAAAATTAAATCACTCGTGCTACGCACTCGTGATTTAATTTTTACGCATCCGAACTCCTGCCCGTGTTTTATTCACCGACAATAAACGCGAACAGATTTTTATTTCTTAAATACACGGTGGGGAATCACGTGGTTTCGATGGTAGGAGCCACCACAAAAATGGCGGCCAAATAGCGTCGACTTAACCCATATTTTGAGGTAAATATATAACATCGAGACTTGTTTATTTATGGACACCCCGGCCAGCACGCAATGGCTTCTCCACTGAATGTTTTGGTACCCTACTTTCCACGATTGATCCCGTAGTTTGCTCAAACACTTCGATATTGTTCTGAAAATAACAAAACACTAGCGGGGTAGACCTCACGATAATGACGATTTAGACAATATTTTGGCCATATCTCCTTTATATCAACCGTATTTCAAGCGATTCCAATGTGCGAACATTTCGCCAACATGTTCCAACATAATTACCATCAGAATATCATGATTTTTTGTTTACTGAAAAATTTAACAGTCAATTTGCATGAAAGATAGGTTCCACGCTTTGGGTAGGACACACGATTGACCCTGAGCAGAGCGCATCCATCATTGCGGTGGGTAGTTTTCTACGGTTCTATCGACCGGAATATGCGGAACGGACACATAATGTTCATTTATACAAGTATATGCTATTAGTCGACAGCTTTCTACGCTTCTATCGATCGCATGGAACGCTTACCGATCAGTTCACTTAGTTGACTGTAACCGTGGCATGACGGCCTACACAGTCTGTACTAATTCATCTACAAACAAGTCAGATTATAATTAATATATCTAATTAGGTATTACACGAATAATTTCATAACGATGTGGACTAGACAAATAGCATTCATGAACATTCATATATGTGGAATTGAAAAGCTAGTCCAGCCGTAATTTATCATTTGAGATATATCAATGTCCGCTGTGAGATTTTTGGTAATGTTTTATTATAATTGAAATATTATAATTATTATATATTTATGGTACCATTATTTTAACCAAATAGTCTTTGCACTGCCGTTTGATGGTTAAGTTGGAATATGGGAATTTATAATTATGTAATGGTGGAATGTTGTGGAAAGCTGCTGCTAGCTGTGCGATGTGGTTTGCTATAACTGACGCCTTGAATTCAGTCTTTTCTCTTTTAGCAACTTTTATCACTTGGAATCCCGGATTTAAAGAGTCTGTTTCTTTACAACCAATTAGAACTCATGAATAGTTACAAAGGGCGACACAATTTAACATCTGTTAACTTCTTTACGACAGTTTTTAAACAATATTGGCAGAAATAAAATATATATATATTTATATATTTATAAGACCTGACGTCCATCAGTATACGTTTCCGATGAGATTTCTCGCGTCGTCGCTATATATGTGCACCAGCTTAGACATATTTCTAATGTGTTTTTTTACACGCCATAACGTTTATATACATCTCTGTGTAATTGAACAAACACGAAAAATGCTTGCAGAGCGAAATTTTTAAAAAAGTACCTGAAGGGGAATCGAACCCATTCGTTGAGTTATGAAGAACTCGTATTCAAAGTAGCTTAGTCAACTGCGCTATGCGAACTACATGATGAAACCAAATTCTAGATGTATGTTTTATGGATAAATACACCCCTATAACCTGGATTACTCCAATGTTAAAAGTTTATTTACGCCCGAGTGATTGTGGTTTATCTATAGTAAAACTAACTTACGAATTTGCGTAAGGTAGATATTTACAAGTATGCGTAAATTTACGCGACATTATCCCAGTTGTATATCCCGAATGACAGCTGAAGCGATGCCGTTAGTTTGCCTCTAGTAGGTTCGGCATCGCCTATACATCGACAGCCTTTCGGCAACCTATCGGCAGCGATTCGTAAACCCTTCCGCAAATCACGCTGTCGGGGGAAACATTCGGGACTAACACATGAACTGACGGCATTTAGTCGCGATACGTTCGGCTACTTTTTTTATTTGATTTGATATGAGTTTATAAGGTCCTCGTATCGTCCCATACCTTTCGGTAATCTGGATTTTTTATAGGACCCCCGTTCGGCTACTTTGGATAGGCTTCGGCATTTATATTGCGTGTACATGTATACAGCAACCATTCTTACCCCGAACTGCGAATGTCGTACTTCCCGAACAAGCACGATGACGTGGCTCCGCATATTTTTATTGATACACGATCTCGAAAGCTTCCCGAAACGAGCACATTGTAACCGACATCCCTTCCGCGTAGCATCGGTGTCTAGTGGACTGCAGGTCTAACCGCAACCCGGCTTTCCGCACGATCGGATCTACCATTCGGCTATTTCGGATAGGCTTCGGCATGCATACTGCGTGTATACCACAACAATACAATTTGTATACCGATCCGCGAATACTTGCCAAACAACTACGATGACAAAGCCCCGCCCAGTTTTATTAATAAATGATCCCGAAGGTTTTCAGAAACGAGCAGTCTGTAATCGGCATCCCTTCCGCATAGCATCGGGGTCTAAGTGGACGGCACCTATAATGCATTATTACATCTACACTTTAATTCTGTCTCAATATATTCATACTGTACATATATTATAACCTAATGGAAACAACTTAGCCTTCAATTCACCCGTGAAATAGTATACTCGATTACCACATACAATATAGTGCATAGGATACCGGCGATTATCGGTGCCGGAGGATACCGGTATTTAGCTTTAAGTTACCCTTATATACTTGCATAAATTGGTCATCAATATTATGCGTCCTCGATTTATAATGGAAATTTACGAACTGTCCCGGAACGACCCGTCGATTTCAGATTGTAAACAAAGGGGTATTTTGTTCACCACACAAACTACTTAATTGGCGACTTGCGGAGATGATTATTCTAAGGATGAAAGTAAAAATAGATCAAATATGGATGCTGAGTCTATGCCGTTTAGGGAGCCCTATAACCTGTCAATTTTCACGGTCTTATTAGGTTGTAAATTACTGCTGTTTCTGCAACTTATTGGAACTTTAAGCTAAGGTGCGACTTTTTCAACGCATTGCTCTGAAAGAATTGAAAGAAAAAAATCAACGTGATGACCTATTACATAGAATATTAGGCAATATGTGTTAAAATATAACCGATTCATATACGATTAACTGGAGAGTCAAGCTATTTCACACGGGCTTATTAAAGTGTATAGAGCTATATTCTAACAGTCATTTAATGTCAAAATAATTAATTGCAAATTGAAACTTTGGATGGGCTCCGTGTACTTTGATTCCATCGTTAAAAAATAGACGATTCTTATAATTTCATAGGGTGTTCCAGAACACATTCGTACGAAAATGGACAATTCGCATGTCCAATAAATCACACAGAGTTTCTGCTGAAACTGAAGCAAAACATTATCTAATGGATATGAAAGTATTATTGTTTTTTCAGTTTCTGAAACCTTTTAAAAACATATCGTCCGATATAGCTCTATACACTTTAACACCAAACAGTACTATCATTAGAAACATATTTCGGCAACACATTGATCGACACACATACACGAATTACGTGCATACCACATCGACAAAGGACTACATTACATTTGTATTTGCAAAATCAATCCATCACTTATTATTTCTAAATGTAAAGGTTGTTCATAAGAGAAAGTTTTAGGAAACTCCAGCAATGTTCAACAGTTACTGTAGGTCGAGTTGTGTTCACTAGAATTCGTCTTTCGAACAGATTGATCGAAGGGCGGACAGTATACTCCCTACAACTGTGTTGTGTGAGCTTATAAAATTCAATTATAAACAAAATATGTTAGGAAGCATACTAATTACATGCATGCACTTGTACATCGACCGTATATACATTATATAGCTTACTGACTTCTATAAATGATCACTATGTGCCCGTTCCGCATATTTCGATCGATAGAACCGTAGAAAACTGCCGACCGCACTGATGAATGTGCACTGCCCAGGTTCAATCGTGCGTCCTACCCTTAGCGTGGATCCTATCTTTCATGCAAATTGACTGTTTTATTTTTCAGAAAAACAAAATATATGATATTCTGGTTGTAATTTTGTTGGAAAATGTTGGCTTAATGTTCGCACATTGTAATCGCGTGAAATACGGATGATATAAAGGAGATAATAAAAATTATCGTAATAATATGGTCAAAATCGTTATTATCGTGAGGTCTACCCCGCTAGTGTTTTGTTATTTTCGGAACAATATCGAAGTGTTTGAGTAAACTACGGGATCAATCGTGGAAAGAAGGGTACCAAAAGATTCAGTGGAGAAGCCATTGCGTGCTGGCCAGGGTGTCCATAAATAAACGAGTCTCGATGTTATATATTTACCTCAAAATAGGGGTTAAGTCGACGCTATTTGGCCGCCATTTTTGTGGTGGCTCCTACCATCGAAACCACGTGATTCCCCACCGTGAAATACGATGGTTATTTTATATGTTCTGATCAATATTCTTATTCCTACGACATAGCAGGACGTATCGCGAAGAAAATATCAAATATCTTTGTAGAAAAATAATATCTAGCGCGTATTATGAATGTAATTTACGTATTGTTTATCACATGACGTCATGAATGATATGACGTTTATTTGGGGTCAACGTAAACGTGACGTTGTGCGAACTTTTATTTCGCAGCGTTCTTTCCTATTTTATACAATTATAATTGTATTCTTGTTTTCAATTATAGTATTTAGCAGCTGTCGTTCCCTTTCTCAAGTTCAAACTTTAACATATTTGTTGCCGTATGTACGTGTACATGTTGTATAAACGTAACTGGGGGAGCTGCCATTTTCGAATCATGTGACTGAAAGTAGTTCAACATGTCGCCTTGTTATGTCTGAGGTATTTTCCATTGGATAAAAACCGAGGTGATCAGAATGCTGTGTAACGTAACGTCATTTTACCTCCAATGTGACGTCATTTTGGCTGTAACGTGACGTCATGTTAACATGGATAACGTAACGTGCGTCCGTTCAGCGGGTCGATTACGATTATGAGATTACGCACCGGGCAGATAGGCGATAATCAATCACGTGATGGCCATAATCAGCCTGAAATTGGCTCATTTTTGTTACTATATTTAGTAACAAATGTATTAATGACATATTATGACGTCGACGTTGCGTTTATAACGTCACAGTGGATTGTATTAAATACCATTTAAAAAGTAACCGGACCATTAAGGTTTCTAAAAATTGGCTCACAGTAAGTTTAACAAGAGCTGTCATCGGACAGCCCGCTCCAAAATTCTAAGTCCCATCCTTTGATAGGGGATTAAATAGCCAGCGAAGCTGGCTATTGTAAATACCCATACCAATAATGTCCACGTGCGTATCTTCGTCGAGTCTCTGCCGGTACTAATGCTTTCAGAAAAAGTTATTTCCGGTCAAAAATTTCAGGCAGTTTTCCGAGGTGAATGGTCCTTTGAAAATAAAAAATAGTAATCTGTAAACGGTTGCCCCCTATCATTTTCTTTCGAATTATAACCATCTTTAAAAATATTCAATAAATAAAACAAACTATTTAAATAAGCATAGGGAAGTAAGAAATGCGCAACTGTACTGCATACACGGCGCCAATACAAGACGTGATGTCATGACGTCACAAATAACAGGAAATGACGTCATACCAAAAGTACGCCAAATAGACTCATGACGTTACGTTGCAATGTATAACAAATCAGTATAATATAGGTAAAACTCCAGGTTAGGGATGCCTACACTTATTCAAAACATAAACCACAGATACATAGCCAATCTAAAATTTTGAATAATTATTATTTCTGGTCTTAAATTTAAGGAGGAAAAGTGATCAGTTGCTGATCAATAATTATCTTTGTATAGGCCTATTGTATAACACCTAAATTTAACTCATATTTAGTCAGTTTCTATCTGAAACATAGCTTAGCAGATATCCAATGTGTATTTAATCCCTCATTTAGGCGGTGCCTTAGTTCATATTAGTTTAAAATTTATTAATGTTATCCAGTACAAAGTGCTTGATATAGTTACCTCCTCTTGGATTCAGGTTGAGGTCATGATGGCGAACAAGTGTGTCAATTTTCAAACCAATCTGGCAATGGACTTTGAAAATATTTGAGGTGGTATGCAAAATTTAACATAACCATTTCGCCGACGCAACGGGTGACTGCAATAACTACCATATTCTTCGAATAGTTTTACGTTAGAATATTGTGGCAGCCTGAGGCAACGTCCGAAATCTGAATGCATCCGGGACCGCGCCAGTTTTACTTGTCAGTCGTGATTTGCATCACTAGCGATAACATCGCCGTTATTATTATTTTACATGTATACGAATAATTAAGGAGTGCATAGTTAATGGAATTTCAGTTTACATCTTTATCTAACCTGTTAATACAGCTCGCCAAAGCTTTTCGTCTGTCTTAGTGATATCGAGTTATCTCCCCATAAAAGAACCCGCTGTAACCATGGCGCAGTAATATTGTTGACATGGAAGTTATTATTGTAATGTTAAAAATGCATATATCATGATGAGTTTATATTTGCATGTATATTTAGCAGTGTTATTGTCAATGATTAGGTTGCTGCTTCTGTATCTTGCATTATATTTCTCCTGCTCGTCGAGCCAGCACGAACTATTTGTTTACCCAGAATGCGTAATGCTGGGGCATAGCGGGCGCTAACATTTGAATGCTGTTATATTACACCCAGTCTATCTTGCTGCTACTTATTGGTTAAATAAAGCGGTCTTTATAATATCTTCGTGTTAAACGACTTTTATTGAATAAATGTACTGTTTTAAAGTGCTAGTCTACAAAATGCTGCCCTATTACGCTCCTTAGCTGGCACCTTGTGTCCTGCAATCTGATTGGTCGCCAGCATGCCAGCATTACGCAGGGTATATAAGGAGGGATGCTGCCAGCATTGTCAACCCAGCATTGATCATAAGATCGAGCACCAACCTTTTCTTAGATAACGTTACAAGTATATTACTTTGAATAACAAATTATGGCTTCGGGTTATTAGCCTTCCTCATGCTTATGCTAAATACGTATAGTAACTTTTATTTAGGCCTGTGTTCTATTAAGGTCTTTTTTACTTATTTGGTCTACTTGACAGTGCTTGCTGCGGCTCACCTCCCCCACCCCCACCTTTTAGTTGTTATTGTCGTCACTGAAGACTTACTATATTTCACTGTTTTCCTGACTTGTTGTTTGTGTAAATATATATTTATAAAGTCTTAGATACGGGGTAAAGACCGATCCCGTCTATTAAACATATGTCCCCTTGGAAACCGTTGTTCGTTTTATTTAATTTGTAATTTGGTTTACTTAGATCGAGTTGACACTCATAGACCTAGTGAGAAGTGGCTCACAATATATAGAAGTTTCACGGAAGCGAATTATCGCCCTTTGACGCCTTTATTCAATTACATCACGTTTTAAACACACATATGAGGGTTGTCCGCGAAAGTCGCGAACGTTGTCTTCCATTTAGACGCTACGTGTTATTGTCCTTAAATCGTTTAACACTTTTTGGGTGAATTCATTTATAACATATATCTAGTTCTTAGAATTTTTGCTACAAAATTTGATTAACTGATGCCGGTTGGGTAGGGTCGGCGCTAACTCAATTGTTTTGAATAAAATGAAATGGTGTTTGTTTAAGACCGTCTCATTTAAAGCAATATTTGCATTATTTGCTTTAAAATTCATATAGGCTTCAACGTCAATGTATTCCGCGTAATTAGATTAGTTTATACGTCGATGACGCCAATACCAACAAAGCCGTGAATTTATTCATAGTACCGAAGTGTTTATGTTTTTCGAAAATTAGGACTTCGCGGAAATGTGCGTCGCGGTGAGTTATAATAAAATACTGTGTTGACCGCTGTTTAACATCCCGAACAAATAAAAAATACATAGTCAGTGCACATTTTCAAAGTTGCGTGACCAGCAGTGCGTTCATTGACGAAAACGCTCGCCAACGTTCGCGAACAATACGTGAGTTCGCGTTAATGAACGATAAGTTCGCCAAGAACATGTTAGCCAATTGCGAACGACCTTTACACATAGCTCGCCAAGCGAACAAAGTTGGCGGATAGTTAAATATTTGATTTAATTTATTATAATCTTAGCGATTTAAACATTAATTGTAGATTGTGTGTGTTTTGCATTTGGGATACAGTGTGGATACCAAAGCTGAATAAATAGAACACGAAAGAAGTATTACTGAGTTCCTAATTTTCAATCTACGGCTGAAAATCTAATAGAACAAGTTTGGCCATTAAATCGTCTATCTCCGCCATCTTGAAAATGTTTGCGGCGAACGATTATAATCGTTCACTAAATAGTTCGCGTGACAAACTAATTCTCGCGTAGAACGTTTTCGTTAATGAACGTAAGGCAGGTCTTTCGTTTATACAATGCACAAACGCTTTTCAGAGGGATTTAAGGAAATGTGAACACCGGAAGACCGATAAAGGACAAGTAAGCACTAATTAAGTTAAAAACGACTTTGACAACGACAGGCGTCATGCAGTTATGGGTGTAGCGACAAAGGTCGGCATATGTATAACCATTACATAATGTATTATCCGAAAAAAATAGACATGAGTGCATGCATATATCTGCGAGATGAGTCCCACAAGTTTTATCTTCGAAGAAATGTTTTAAAGCGCGTTGAGACTTTCGGGAAATCTAAAGACGAAGTCACTGAGTCGAACGTAACGTGATTGACGTCGTACTGTGTGCGCCGACCTGACTCATAGCAGTTATGATAAAAATACATACTCGTTCTATCATTTGAGATATCACCTTCAAACTTTGCAAACGTAGTGTTAATATATATGTAAAAGACTATGTATGACAATTGCTAAAACAATTTGAAGAAATATAGTAGAAACCAATGTTCGCGACTTTCGCGGACAACCCTCGTATATGTAGGAAATAACCCGGGCTTTAAGCTGATATATCATTTGTTTATGTGACGTTTAAAACTGTCCATTATCATCATTTTTGGACTCCGTAAAAGTGACCTAAATCGAACGGCATGTGGTGATACTCGCGGCGTCAACTCAACGCAATAATAAACCTATGAATAGCAAATAGTTTTACGAGGATACTTGTCTTTTACAGACATAAGAACGTAGTTTTACAATGATATCAACACACAGATGCTTTAACTTTAACGTAAGTATGTGTCGTTCCACAACCAGTTCGTACTGAAATGAAATGTCGACAATGCAAAGGACCCTTCCAAACTAATCTTAATTGGCATTCAATTTTTACCTGCCAATTAAATTTCCTAAAACATCGAGGTAAAGCAATATTGTATGCAGCAGATTACACAATTAGTACTTAAATTACAATATTAGATACAATACATATGACGCTGTAAATGGGTGTTTGTACGTGTTTCCGTCATATCTATTAACCAAGCATATCTGTGTGTCAGCATACATCTTCCAAAAACCACACCGAGTATTTCACTGCAAATACAATTGTATTTCACTGAAAATAGAGAATAATACTGACTTGTAACACGATGTTCACAGAATACAAATCGCCAATAGGTATTAGCATCAAATAAATTCACAAAAACACAATCCAAAAAGATATTATGATATAGAAATAAGATTATTACCAGAAATGTGTAATAATACATACAATACAATGTGTAAGTGATGTTAATATTAAACAGTGATTTTTACCTACTTTGTGGGATCACGAAATAAATAATCAGACCTTTCTAGTCTTTCCGTTTACATCTGTCAGCCAAACTCACATCTGAAAGTTCGTGAAATTTTCCATCAACCACACAAGAACGGTTCTATTTCACTGAAAACAAATCGTAATACTGACTTGTAATACGCCGTTTGATAAATACAAATCGTACATAGGTATAAACATCAAATGAGTTCACAAAAACACAATCCAAAAATATATTATAATCTAGAAATAAAATTATTTCCAGAAATGTGTACACAGAAAACGTAGAGTCGAACCATCTGTACGTGTTTCCGTCACATCTATCAACCAAGCATAATACACCATGTGATGTTGGTTTTAAACAGTGCTTTTAACCTACTTTGTGGGACCACCAAATGAATAATCAAACCATTCCCGTCTTTCGGTTCACATCTGTCAGCCAGGCAAACATTTGTAAGTGCGTGAACTTCCACCGTACGCCACGTCAAGCATTACGCCGCATGAACGGTTTTATTTCACTGAAAATACATCGTAATACTGACTTGAAACACACATTTCGTTTCAAAAAACAAATCGTCCATATGTATAAACATCGAATACGTTCAAAAAAAACAAAATTTAATAAGTAATTATAATCAAGAAATATGGTTATAAACAGAACTGTGTACTCAACAAACGTAGAGTCGAACCATCCGTACGTGTTTCCGTCACATCTATCAACCAAGCATATCTGCATGTCAGTATACATCGTTCTTGAACTAGACCGTATATTTCGCGGCACTTACGATCGCATTTCACTGAAAATATATAATAATACTGATATGTACACAGGAAAAAACTTCCACGCATGTTTACCATACGTTTCTTACACCGTATGTTTTTCATATGAGAAACGCATGTTTTTCATGCGTTTTTCACAACGCATGAAAAACATATGTCAAAAACCTTATGTTTTTCATACGTTTACTGACGTATGAAAACCATGTAACGTATGAAAAACATACGTTTAGTCAAACGCATGGTTAACGCATGTTTTTCATATGAAAAACATATGTATAATTTTTTATGCGTTTTACATGATGAAAAAAACGTATGTTTTTCATAGGAAATTTGGTTATTCGGAAAGTATAAAAAAATATGATTTATGTAAAACTGGTAGAATCAACTGTTTTAATATCTTAGTAGAAGAGTGTGTGCCTAAGTATAGCAGCTCACAGGTTCCATCTGAGGCTGCATCATACTAGGAGTGGTACCAGTAATGTTGTCCTCCTGTGTTTTAAGCTGGAGTCATGCTCAATGTGCTGAATTTTGAAACCCGGTAATCTGGATTCGATTCCTTTTTGTAAAAGTAAATTTTCCTCCACATGTGGAGAAGTTGCTGATAGAGGAGTAGATGATGGTTCCCATAAATGGAAGGGTGAGTTAGTACTGACTGTACTGGTTATGTAAAAGTCTATGAAAACTGGTTAAATGAATAAACCGTCTTATAATTATGAAAAACCTGAATAAACAAACAAAAGGATGTAAAATATCTAATAACATGTAGCGGCAAGTTTTGTGTAGGCGCTTGTTTACCTCAATGGTTGAGAACTGACCATGTAAAATGGAGTGTCGAAGTTGTAGACCTGGTCATGCTTCGTATTGTTCCCTTTTAATAACTATGCCTGGCATAAAACCTAAAGATGGAGGGATTCAGTATCTGCGATACCCTATAAGCTTGTGTCTCTTATATCTTGTGTCAATTAATGTATACCATCAGATATGAGGTGTTTATAATTTATTTAAAGTATAAGTTTCACGGTCAACCTAAAATATAGAGTGTATGAAATGGATCTACATGTAAGTAGATCTAGATCTAAGTGTTAAAAATACATTTGGAATTCATGTGGAAATTTGAGTTAGAACCATGATATATACAGTATGTATACACATGCTGTAGTAACAGTATGCCTAAATAATCTAAAGAACAATAGATTCTCCACCTGGAGAGAACAGAAGTGGTATTAATTAAATACCCATAAAAAGTTTTTTATGTTGGTGACAGTTAATTTACGACAGACAGGACTTTTTTGTTTCTGAAAACAGGTACGGCAGATACCGGCGTTTAGTAGATACACCGGATCTTTCTGCATGGTAATCGGGTTCCCTGGTGTAATCCGTACTCGCCCGTACTCAATATTACCCCAGGTAACGGCAGCAGCTTCGGCTATACTCGGACCTCATCGCTCACCAGTTGAAAAATGGCAGCCGACGCTTCAAAATTGGGCTGAAATCGAAGGTAAATTTGAGATTTCTTCAAATCTACGTGATGCTAAATTGCTCATTTTTGAAGTTAAGTTCTTTGATAAGATTTACGCTCGATTAAAGTATTTTTAGTGGAAAAATCGTTACCAAACACAATGAGCAAGGTTTTTAGTGAGTGCCTGTCTGGCTATCAATTTTCAGTTTCGCTTTCGTTTTATAGTTTGTGTAAGTCAATAAACGAGTTTTTGTGCAATAAAATGATTTGAAATATATGAAGTTAGGATTGATAGTGCGTTTTATAGAAATATAGAATCTAGATCGCAAAGGAATGTTTTCAATTAAACTAACTTAGGACTATTCGTACCAACTCCACTTCGTACCCTAGGTCATTTGCAATATATTCCTTGGTTCTTTAACATAGATGTTAACATAGAACTGCACATACTCGTGTAAGCCTTAAAAAATATTGAGTCTCTTTTCTTGAAGTTGGAACAACAAATCCACATTACTGTCAGTAAATAATGTACCAGTCAAATTGAAATGAACCGCCCCAGGGATAATGCACAGGTCAGTTGTAACCGCGCTTAAGGTCCACCCCGGGATGGGAATACGGCTGAGTTTTTACCTGACAGCTTCCCCTTTGATTGGGAAATCTTCCGCATTGCCCTGGAAATGCAAAGGATTTTTTCTCTGAACCAATACCCTGGGGACAATAATTAGTTGTCAGGGGCAAAGGTTACCATCAGCTTTCTCCCACAGGACACATTCATATTTCAATGCCATCCAGTGGGATTTTACCCAGGGTTTAAAAAGGAAAAATATATCTGCCTTTCCCCGGGGTCTGGGAGGTCAACTGACTGCCAATGACTGGTGTAGATAGATCTTATCTTAATTACAGTGCCATAAAGCTCTGAATAAAAGTGTGAGAATAGTAATAACTTTCATTTTATATTACAAATTGTGCTTTTATTAAACAAAATTTTAAAAAATCTGGAAAAACTTATCTGAAAGATATAGTGTAACCTTGTAACCAGGTTACAAACCACATATACCTGGGAAAATACCGTGGAACATAGACATATATGGACTGGTGTCAACACAATAAGCTTAATTTTTATTGAGTCAACAGTAAGCCTATACATGTATGTAGAGATCTATAAACATCACAGTGTATAAACTTGTCCACTTGCAATTATCGCAATAAGGCATATATGATGACATGAATAGATAAGTATCCTAATACAGTGATTGGGAGTTACATGTGCTTTAATCACAGTAAGTCATACAAGTTGAATGCATAGTATCACAATCAGTCATACAGTGAATTGGCTTATAACTTATTAGCTGTGAACAGCATAATTAAACATTATAACCCCTCGGGAGCGACCCTCTTTAGAGCAATAACCTCTCTTTAACAATACCTTCAAATACTCATAAGCTGATAATTACTCCAATGTAACCTCTGTAGAGCAACAACTTCTGTCCTTTGCATTTGTTTATATTAATAGCTTTTATCCATCATTCTATAGTGCATATGTATAGACACTTTTTTTTCTTACAGTTAACCCTATTACTGAAATGATGGAGTGCAAGAGTACTGGTAGAAAGGAAAGAAAAGAAGATATTATGAGGTATCTGATTTGTGTGTGATGTCTAGATTTCATTAAGTCATCGTAATCATTTCAGAGATAAAGTTTTTTAGTATGTACGGTAAATCAGGGAATTATTTCACACAAATTAATTTCATGGAGTTTAGCAAGTGGTAGAAACTCTCTAAATTAAGTAACTAATAATCTATGAATGTGTTCAAAACATTAATGCACCTGTCAGTTGCATCCAGGGTCCCACCCCTAGGGATAGGCGGTGGATAGCCGGGGAAACAGCCATGATTTTACCTTATAGGGAAATGTTGGAATTTTTTTCTCCCAACCAATACTTAGGGACAGTATTAAGTTGTCAGGGGCTGGGCAAATACCTGAGATTTTACCATCAGCTGTCCCCAACAGGGCGATGGAAGGGGAGGGGATTTGACAACCCAAAAGTAAAAATTCCGGCCCATCCCTGGAGGTGGGTGCTTGGAAGCAATTGACTGGTGCATAATATAGACATCAAGGAATTTCAGGTGCACAGAAACCATAAATCGGTATTGCATTTATTTGGAGTTATGCCTCTTTGTAATGTTTCATACTTAATTCTTATCCAGGCTGTAACTCATACAGCACTGCAGGTATTAATTTGAATATCCTTGATGGGAAGTGTAGTTTCCAAGGACCATGACTCTATATTGCATTGAAGTTATTCCACTTTTGTAATTATTGATTCATACTTAATTCTTGTCCATGGCATAACTCATACAATATTGGAGACTTCAATGATGAAACTTCATAGTTGTGAATACATTTCATTAGAGTGCAGTGACTGTCTTTTGCATATTTTTAGTTGTTTTTCTAAGACAAACAACACATATGAAGCCGACTCTGACAGCTCTACTTGTTAATGTTGCAAAAATGTTTCTGATGTACACTTCAAAATGTCTGACAATTGTAGGAATAATTTGGTAATCAAATACTGATTAGATGCTACAATCAGGGTTGAACACATATTTCTGTCATTACAAGTATACCATTAAGGTTTTTCATTTGATTTCCGCACACTAGGTGGACAGACTTTGAGAAAAAGTTACATGGGAGAAGAAAATGTTGATTTGTAAAGATTGCCATTGATTGGAGCAATGCTCTGAACACTCAATAATCTGGTTTGTATTATAAATATTTTACTTGTAATACATGTTTTTGATGGACATGTGCCATTTGTTTGGTTAACCAGTTTATTTGAGCTCAACCAAAAATATGAGGCAATGGCAATCATAGTTCATACTGAATTCTCGCAACAAAATTCAAGGACATTTCAAGGACTTTTCAAGCAAGAATTTGTATTTTCAAGGCATTTTCCGAACAAACGGTCCACTTGAAATTGTATGGATATGACTATTTGTGTTGGGACAAACAAGAATATTATGCACCATTTTTTAATTATAATATTTGTAACACTAACAGTGTAACAGAACCTTTACAATAATAACTCATTTGGGCCTATTCAAATATATGCACTTTTAATTTACGATGAAACAACGTGTTTCTGTTTCATTTTCTCCAACATGCGTCGTCTTGACAACATCCATACACATATTTAAGAATGTTTGTCAAATTCCAAGGGTTTTTACCATTTTGTCATTTTTTTCAAGGTAGCAAGTACTTTTCAAGGTTGAAACCGAATTCAAGGTCTTGGCAAGGCCTATATGAACCCTTAACATTGCAATTTTTGTCGCGCCCGCTTGTGGTGTCTCAGAGCAAGACTTATAGACTTCTTTGTTTTCGCCACTTTTGGTGTATGTACATGCATACGTCCAAGCTATTTGTGCTCAGGAGTGATGAATGTTTTTAATAAAGAACTTAGAAGTCATATTTATAGTTGAACTGATATGTATCTATTTGAGAGATTATGCATTGTTATGCTTTAATGCAATAGCACTTTAGGGCATATGATCCAGGATATAATCCCACAAATTAAAGCTATAACATCTAGGTCAGGTAATAATAATAATGTATATAGTACAACCTCTCGAAATCAAATACCCCTCTAAGAAATACTTAAGTCCTTCAAAATTTCACTTAACTTTGTCCATAAATTTTAACCTCTGATGAGCGAAACCTCTAAATAGTGGTCAACATATGCAATTTCAAAAGGTTGACTGTATGTAGGCATACATAATTTAAAAAAAATAATTTTATGCGTTGTTTTGTAGATGCTGTAGTCAAGATTATTCCCAGCAGACAAGTGTTGGAGAAAATGATCAACATGATGTCTCCCTTTGACAATTCTAGCTGGACAGTAACTAATTATGGATGACCTTGATGATGCTCTGACTCAATGGATCAAGGACTGATACAGTTCAAGAAGAACACTGCATATAAGTACTCGACGCTCGACTTTCTGGTGCTTGATAGTACTCTTGCTAATCTATTTGTGAACTTTATAGAGTGTCAAGGGCAGATAACTTCAAATATTTAAGGTCACAGAGTTACCAGCCATGGTCAGGATGGACTCATTTTGGATGGTGAAAGATGATGTTCAATTTCAAATTGTCTTTGAGAAAATGACTCTTGACAATAAAGTGACAACAATAGCTGCATGAACTTGTGCATATAATGTTAACATCTGTGAGCATGTACCCTCTCCATTTGTGTGGTAGTCCAGCAACTTTAACATATCTCCACTAAATATCAAGATCGTCAGACACTATTGCTGAAGGAAATTGCTGACAAATAACAATTATCCAGAAAAACATGAATTCAACTTTTATTGATACTCATTTTCATTTATAACATGCATCTGCCATACAGATCTTTATGCCAGAAATTATTACCATGTGATATATGTTTGTCAATAAAAAGCTGATTCCTATGCATTAACAAGTGTCTTACCTTTAAACAAACAGTAAAACTTCACTTAAAGACCACCTCAAAATTAAGACTATATTCTCAAATCATTACCATGATTTAACTTGCGCTCTTTATTAAGCCTTAATATTATAACCAACTTGTTATAGCATTTTCAAATATGATAAGTTTTTATGAAAGCAAATGATAATATTGTCGCATTTTCAAATAATTAAGGGTGGTCTTATTAGTGAGTTTTCATTGTAGTATTTGTTATATGATTACAGTATTATATGCCATTTATGAGCAGCTGATGTGGTCAATGCACTGGATTTGTAACCTTGAAATTCAGGTTTGATTGATGGTAGCAGCAGGTTGATTCCCATACAGGAAAAGTTAACAATGCTGGTTTTCCTCCACATGTGGAGAAGTTATATATATATATATTTATTTCCTAAGTGGACCTTGGCATTTATGTGCACACATTCATGGAGCAGTAATTTCATGAACATCCAATACATCTGAGTAATAACTAATAAGAGGATGGTGTGTGTTCCAGATATATTTGATTCCAAATCCTATAAACTTGGAAGTGGTCAGCAGGCTAGACAGCACACTTTAGAACAAGTTCATATGAGTACCATCAGATCAACTGAATGTCATTCCATGTATATATAAACAAAAAGAGCATACAATTATAAAAACAATATTGAAGGTAACAATAGCTGACAGATCATTAGCACATTGACCATATATAATCACTTAAAATCAAGGCTGAAATAAGGCTACTTCACAATTTGAAAGAAGCTACTTCGCAATTCCGAAATGCCAGCTTCATAAACCTAAGAAATGTCACTTGCCCAGGCCCCAAATTTTGAAATTGATAAAACCAAAGTAGCTTAAACATTCAATGATGAAATATTACAAGCCTTTATTGATTTTCTTTAGAAAATGAAGGGAAATATTAGTTTCACAAAGTTAATTTAAGTCAATATCGCACTTCCACTTTCACAATTCAAAAGCAAAACAACGCTTGAATTTCACAATTTTAAGATGAATCGCGCTTTATGTTTCACAAATCTTACAGGCTAGGAAATATTCACAATGAGTGCTAACAAAGCCACAGCTAGTCTATTGCTGGTATTGATGAGCAACCTGTGCAGATCTATAAAATAGTTAATATTAAACTTCTTGTTTTAATATAAAGAGCAACTTTATATATACATCTTATTTAACACATGAATAAAGTCAATCACAGGGTAAATATTTGTTTGTTTCCAAGAATCAACCTGTATTAGTCTGATATTTTGCACATCTTTGGTGACTGAAAAAGAAAAAGTCCCAGGCAGGTGGTGTTGTCCAGTTAGACATGATTGCTGTCTCCATGTTGTTTCCCACATACTGCTGTGTTAACTTTATAGCGTTATCTTGGTTTGACTTTAACATCACTGGTTCTAGTTATCAAGGGCATGGTATAAGATAGCCATTCCATGTCAAGGGGTATTCTCAGCATCAAGTTTTGGCTCTCCGTCAGACGATCAACCTGAAAAATACAGACAGAATTATTTCTGTGTAAGCAGTCAATGTGATTGACTAGATAAAAAAGTGTTGAATGATCACAGCATATAGTATTGTTCCACACGGAACTTAACTGAATTTATGTCCGAATATATGACTATCCGAAATCGTGTGGACTTTAAATAAAATGCGACAATTCGCCCAATAATCGAAGCAATCACTATAAAATATGATACTATGAAACTTTTATTCATAATATTACTATACATGTAACAAAACGCATACTTAATCACCATTTGAAGCATTTGAAGGCTGTTTTAAAAATCGCATCTCATTACAGACGGCACAATTTTACCTTGATTTGTACGAGTTGTCTCTCTTTGAGGCCTGTACGGTCATTTTATGACTAGACAAGTTGCCACTCAACTGTGGAATGTGGCCAACATCAACTAAAGCATCGCTTTTTTGCGTAATTTGACGGTCGACATTATCTTTCACGATGAAATCTTATTGCTGTCATCCGAACGACCTTGACCGGAGTTTCCAAGATGGCGGGGGGCGTTACATGTTCTTATATTAGCTGTGCTATAAATAGAACATGGAACACGTTCATCTGCATGGGAGAATCGAACAACGACACCGTACTTCAGTCTCGCGCAGCGTCTGTTTTCATTGTGCGTCTGCTGCAGGTCTTGAATTTGGAATGAAACCGATTAAATGAACGACTTTGTCGACTGCAAATGTGGCAGAAGTCTTGTGAAGATTCATTTCCGAAGGTATAAGATAATTAGCATATATAAAGTCGTTTATTCGCACCGTTATTTTTACGATAAATTTCGCGACCACAAAAGTTGCATATATTCTCGCTCTTTCGGGGCACTTAATGTTTTCTATGTGTTATTAAGCAACTGAATAGATCGTTTGCCACTGGCTGGCTTTAAAATTAATATCTCGGTGAAAAATAAGCTCAAAATACACGATAAAAAAGTTGATATTTACAAAATCACGCAGTAGATGATCAACGGTTCAACCATGGTCAAGTTGACAGGTCAAGAGTAACTCCCCCTTTCTATCGGTGCATGTCTTTTTACATACAATCGGTAGATCTATTCAGTTTAACCTCTGACAAAATGTCAGGAAGCTTGAGTCTTTGAGCACAGGGCTTCTTAGACTTCAGAAGCATCACTGCCATGCTCGACCAACTGCAATTAATGGCCCTGACTACAGGTGCGCTGAGCTCGAGCATGTGTTACTATATGATATGTATCCGGTTGTATACAACTTTGTTGATGTCCCTGCCACATACCTTTTACCAACCACTGCAATGAATCGGAGGTCATAGATTCAACTACCTCATACTGAACGCTCAAACTCTAGTTTGTCATTGCTCAGGAGGAACATCACCAGCTGTCCTACAAGTACAAAGGTGCAGTGCTTCAAGATGCTGGTGAGGCCAACTATTGATTATGCATCTCCGGCTAGGGATCCACATACCACCAGCAACATCATGGTGTTGGAAGTGGTTCTGACAGACGAGCAGCCCCCTATGTCACTGGGGACTAAAGGGGAACAAATAGCACTGGTCACCCAGATGACAGTGCAGAGAATGAGAGATGAAGTCGAACTGCTACTCATGTACAGATTTACACACAACTTTGTTGAAATCCTTGAACTTCTTCCATCCACAGTGTGTCAATTTTCCTGATTAATCCGGATTTATAATTTATGAAAAGGCAATGCCTCCTGACCAAAATAAAAGTTATTTGATGAAACTATCTCAAGAAGTAGCAAAGATATGGTAAATTCAATCTGCTCAGAAGGGTTTTCTTTAATAAAAACAGAGTTAAATGTGGAAATAATGTCATTGAAGGCCCCTTATTTAGCAAAGATGTTCGGCCACTTATGATGTTCCTAATTTTGAATTTTGCCCTGTTGGCACCCCTACATCCAGCAGCCCTCCACTTCTTGCTATTTTGCCGGACAGACACTGACTTCTTCCTGCCTTATATCCAGTCATCGAAAGCCATTGTCATGTCCCTGACCTTAAACAGCTTCAAGGCTGGAGTGGCCACTCTCCACTAGACATACCTCAGTCACAATTTATCTGTTTTTATCCTTCAATTATCTTTGTTTACCTGCCTCACCCTCACCTTGTACATGTATATCACAAGTATGTTGACGCTCCAGACTACCAGAGTGGGCCCTGTACTTTAACGGGAAGAAGCATTTACATTCGACACGCTTAAAAAATATTAATCATTAAGACATATCTCAAGTCAAAATAGGCAACAGAAACCATAGCGACTACAGGCTCCATAGATTATTGCGATAAATGTTATAAGTTGAACTGTTCGTGAGGTAAACTTTTGGGTTGATCGGCAAATATAAATATTGTCCAAGAAAAGTTCAAATTTTAATGGTCAGGACTGTAAAAAATGGTGCAGCACTTTCCCAAATGTCTGTGTTGCATTAAATGATCAAAAGTAGAGCAGGTTTCTAACTTTCAATAACCAATAAACATTTTGAAAATTGCTATTATATACATGTGAAGCTTAATTATGATCAGGAGAGATTAATTAATGATTGCAAAATGACTAACTGACTCATCCCCACACCTGAACACGGCTAGTCTGGGAGTTCACCATTACCAAACATTGCAGCCATGATTGTAGATATCTTAATAAATCTGAGTCTGATGTATCGAACCCTGACCCATAATCTGGTACCCGGGTATCATACTGTTTGTCGATCAGGCTAACAAATGCTGCTGATATGACTGCAGTTAATGCTGCTGCACCAGTCAATTGAAACACAAGCCACCAAGATAAGGCGGGGATAGCCGGAGACTGGTGCCTGGTTTTTACATTTCATTTGTCCCTGCACTGCCAGGGTCAGTCAGTGTTGGATATATGTAGCGCACCTTGATTCCTTGTAACTCGCAGTCACCTGTATTTTCATTGATTTTAAAACTGCCCTAATGTCAGATACCTGCCAATTAGTTTTAAGAAGTTTGAATAATAAAAAGTTAGTTGTTATTTTTTTACACTTTTAATAATATACGGTACAATACATGCAGACTTCCTGATACTAGCAGTTTACTTAGATTTTAGAATGAATTCAGAAATATTATATACTGGTATTAAATGGTATAAATATGTGATCAATATACTCTTTACTTCATTAAAAATTACCTGTCTTTATTATACCCCCGCAAACAAAGTTTGAAGGGGGTATACTGGAGTCACCATGTTGGTCTGTCGGTCTGTCGTTACGTTAGCATCGTGTCCACTCTGTAACTTAGTCATTTCTTACTGGATTTTAAAATTGCTTGGTACAAATGTTCACCACACCAAGACGGTGTGTCATGCGCAAGACCCAGGTCCCTATCTCAAAGGTCAAACTTAGAGGTCAAAGGTTATATAGTCATGCAAATCGTGTCCGCTCTGTGACTTTGTCATTTCTTACTGGATTTTAAAATTGCTTGGTACAAAGTCATGAAATTTCAATCATGGTGTTTTTCAATCTGTATAGCAGCAGATTTCCATCAAATGTGTTGTTTAGACTATGATTTTAAATAATATTCCTGTGTCAAGGCGGTGCTGCGGGGGTATGATTCATCACTCCTGGGATAGCTCTAGTTAGTTTTGATTTTTATCTATAGATATTGAATGAAGTTAAAAGAGACAATATACTGCTTTGATGTCTAGTGATGTAGGCATTTGCTGTTTTATAAGCCAATACCTGTATATCGGGGATGCTACTTTTGTTAATTTAATTTTTTTTCTTCACAAATATAATCCCTATTGTTAGTTGGCTTACTCCAGAATCCATGTGTTGACACTACTGGAACATAATGTCATAGAACTGATTCATCAAACTGTATGTCTACCATACTGAGAAGTGTGGATGGCAATGGACATGAAACTGTTCAAATGCAGGTAAATTGCTTTTAAGTTTTTGTGTCGCCTGAACAGGTGACATATATTATGACATATATGTGTTACTTTTGTTTGCAGCAGCATCCTGCTTTGCGTGAGATTGGTATTGGAAATGCAGGAGATTTCCTTAAAATGCAGAAGATTTCACTAAACTGCAGGAGATTTTCCTTGCTAAAACTAAACTCTATATGAACTCTTCTGTGCGATTTCCAACCTCTTTTTGGGGAAAATTTTATTTAGTCCAGAGCTGATATTTTTTTTTAAAAAGTACAGAAACATTTATGTTTCATGATGTCACACTATGGGTGCTTTGTAACATAATAAAAATATAGGAAATGAAAGTGACAATGTGTATCATTTTGGGGTTAAACCTTACAAATCATAACGGCTAAGCATGATATTTTGGAAACACCGTTAACAATTGTATTTAATAAAAATAGCTTGCAGCCTTGCAGTTTTTCATTTTGGTTAAGAAAACTATGACTCCTTTTCCAATGACCTCAGAAAAGCAACAACTCCCACTACGTAAAAATAAAGTATTTTCAAAATTCAATGAGTCCCTAGCAGATTTTGTGAGTCAGGGACTGGGGACTAGCTCCAAAATGAATCACTGCTGAGCTTGTGATAGGTACTTTTTTACTTGTAGTTTTCAAGTGTTCTAGAATGCAGAATTTTTTGATCATTTCCCTGTGATTGATTTTATTATAGCATTTCTTGTCCACATCATATCTTTGTTGTACAAAGTTCAAATGAGTTCAAACTTTGTATGTGTATTTATTGCAATGACTTGCGAAGAACCTGAGTCAGGCGACTCATCTGACTTATGTTGATTTTTCGGGAAAAGAGTTGGTATAAGAGTACTTTTTGGAGTGACATCTTCATTTGCATTTATCACTTAAATACTGTGACAGTCTTTTAATGTGGCCACTAGCCCGAAGCCCGAGGCAGTAAAAACTGGGTCGGGCTAGTAATTGTCTCTAGGTGACTAGTCCGAAAGTCAAGTGAAAATTTAATTTAATGGTCTGACTAGTAAATATCTCCTCGGGCTAGTAAGTTCTACCATGTTGGTAGCCCGACTGGCTAGTACTTTGAAAAGTTTTTCGTGAAGACTGCTGTGATCTTTCATGTAAAAGGAAATCACAGAAAAATATTTTGTAAGTAACCATATAGGTGCATTATAGCAAATGTGTGATGTTAACATCATCTGCTTTTAAAACTATGTTATTTCTGAAATTGTTTTGACTTGTATACAATAACAAAGGTAATGTGATAAAAAGACCCCCTCTGTTACAGTAACACCTGTTGTCTTTTAGATCAATGTCTCTTTAAATAAGTTACAGTGGTCACAAAAACAAATTGTTGGCTTCACAAGGCCAAGATGGTGCTGTGGTTACGGTTTCCCTACCTACACTATAATTTTGCTGCAAGCCTAAAACATTTTAATCAAAATTGAAAGTCACAACTTAAAAACTATAAAAATCCTATGTATTTATTGAAAACAGTTTGTGTTAACAAACTAAAATGGTATTTAAAAATAAAATGTTTCTCCTACCAGTACCTACCTACCTACCTACCCTTAATTTTTTGGCATGTAACCTGAAACACAACATAATTTGTTTTGGCCTAACCATATTATATTTTAACATTTCAGATACATCTTTTCTGTGAAAACAAGTGCTCATACTTGGCAGTTTGGAGAAGTAACTATTTCTGTGATCGTTGTCCAAATAATTGGAAGTTAATACTGAGTGTTTCAGATCAACTGAACGTCAGATAACAAAGGTACTATAGAAATTACTTAATGGTCATTCAGCTTGCTAGAACACATGTCTAAAGGCATGTTTGTTAAACTTTTAGGCATTGTCCTATGATATTAAGTTATTAATAACCACTGGATCACTGAGTAAGTAGATTAATCTGAATTGATTTCTATTAAATGGAGACTATCAAGTTGATGATCTGACAGAAGGAAATCTTTAATGCCTAGTCATAGACTAGTACCAGAAATTTTAAACTGGTCAATTTGATAAGGTATGAAATAAATAATAACGAAAATGTTTGTATAAATCATAAATGCAACATTCAGATGTAATTAGAATAGAAGTTTTTGCTTACATTAAACTGAGATGAGCATTTATAAACAAAACACACATTTCAGTTACTGTATAATAATGTTTTTCTTGTTGTTTATTTCAGACCCATTAATTATGCAATGAAATGTAACAGTATTCTCGAAGATGGCTGATTGACAAATATATTGGACTTGATTTTGGGAGAGAACCGCTTTTACTGTTTTCATGAAACTACATACATTTAAGAGACTGAGATGACTTCCAGAGCAGGATCTAATTTGCTTTCCAACAAAATTAAGAGTTTCAAACGTGCTGATTGACTGCAATGTTGCGCAGTGAACTTCTACATTTTTTGTTTAACTTACTTGTTAAACTGATCTACATTGTGACTCATTATCGAGGATTTATTTAATTTTGTACAGCCACTGATATCTTAAAACAACACTATAAGATAGGTCAGACATTCATACTTGGCTTCCCATGTGACATCATCATAATATGCTAAGAACGTCAAATAATGTAATTCGCATATTTAATGCGTAGTGTGCATTATGGGATGTAGAAAAATGCACAAATGCAGATATTGTGAAACTTGACACTTGGTCTAGAACTGTCGACTATTCGAAGAATACTCAAGCTATTGTACTCGCACAAGCGGCAGCGTCAGTGTCGACATCCCTGTGTTAAGATTTTGTATCTAAGCTGGTATCTCAGTAACCACTGAAGGGAATAGTTTAAAACTTTATGCACTTGTTGACTGTGAATATCTAAGATGATAGGGACAGGTCCCATAACTGAATTGTTTTTTTGCAGAGTTATGCCCCTTTTGGACTTAGAATATTAGTGTTAAGTTTTTGCATGTTAGCTGGTATCTCAGTAACCACTGAAGGGAATGGTTTTAAACTGCACATACTTGTTCACTGCGAATATCTAAGCTCATAGGGACAGGTCCCATAACTGTGATTTGTTTTTTTTGCAGAGTTAAGATTTTGCATGTAAGCTCAGGTATATATAATATGATGTAGTACTGTGCTGATTGTCATACATACATTGTGATAGTTTTTCCATGAATTTAGTTTTAAAAATAGAGGACCTATGAGAGTTGTCAATTGATAAAAATTGATATACTTGGCAACTTTTCTAAGTCCTCACTTATATTTTCAAAGATAACTTTGTCAACCATGTTTATATCTCCACGCAATTTGGCTATAATACGCGTCAATTATATGTTTGCAAAATTGTATAACAAACATTTGACTTTGATATGCATTTATAAAATTAAGACAAGTTTAACATATCAACCAACGGAGGTAAAAGTCACATATTCATATTTTGATATATTTGATGACCACCATGTTATCTGATTTTTCCACTTGCGGTCATTGACACGAGTTGTGAACATTGCTGAATGTATCGTCTCAGTGATTTTAACGTCTGAACGCTAATAACAGTCACGTCTCCGAATAGCTCGATTTTACGTCATAACGTCACTTCAATACCAAAATCTCTCAACAACCACCATTATAAATCTGACAAACAGTAATTTAATCTTTCATTATATACTCATAAATAAGTTTACGTTAAAAATCAATCAAGCAGTGATATATTGGGTATTTTTTCTTACACGTCGGCAGAAAATAAAACTTTGCATCGTACAAACGTCACGTGACGTCTTGGTTCTGACATCAGCTGACGAATAATTGTGACAGCATGATTGATTTTCTAATGCTTTTCAAAAGTGACGAGTCTTTGGACATAAATTCGAAGTGTTTGGAACAAATTTCATGCATGTGTAAATGCTTAGAGACAGAAAAACAAAAAACGCACGTGCATCACCGATCGAACAAACCATGTGACATATGGCCAGTTGTTGACACGGATTATTTTGACTGTCATGTATAAACTTCACTTGAGAAATTTTGTCACTTTACTATTTACAACAAAAAAGTAACTTATCATTGAAAATGAGGACTTAGAAAAGTTGTTAAGTATATTATAACACTTTTGGAAATTTTACTAAGCGTGTGATAACAAAATCCGCGAAAACAACGTCACCAGCTTACATTTGTTAATTCTTGCTGAGTAATATGGTAATGCGATAAAAAGAATCCTTCTTTTGTTGTCATTGGAGATCAACACTTCTTAAACTTGTCAGGAAAACAAAACATTAAACTCACCAAAAGGCTCGCTTAATAACTTGTGTTTTCTAGACTCGCTCAAGAAATGTTGATTTCCAAAGACAACTCATGGCTGATCCAATAATATTTATAAAACTTGTTCAGGAAATGTTATTAAGCTTGATAACAACTCGCTTAATAAAATTTTCAAAACTTGTTAAATATAAATTATATCAATTGATAACTGTTGATAGATCCTCTGTATATCACATGACTTTGTTTGTATCTGGCTTTTGGTTAATATAATGTTCACATGATGTCAACATATTCTCATAAATGAAATCACTTTGTATTTTTATGCCCCCGTATCGATAGATCGGGAGGTATATAGTGATTTGTCCGTCCGTTCGTCCTTCTGGCCTGGTTAACCCAAATTGACCGTTTCAAATACAAAGCTTTCATACATGCATTGATGTTCTATATGACCACTCTCCACACACCTGTATCAACTGACTCCATTTTGACCTTGACCTAATTTTGGACTTAGGCTTATTGAAAGGCCAATTCTTGGTTAACCCAAATTGACCGTTTCTTCTAGCATTAATATGGCTTGCTACAAAGCTTTCATACTTGCATGGATGTTGTATATGACCACTCTCTACATGCCTGTGTCACCTGACTCCATTTTGACCTTGACCTAATTTTGGACTTGGACTTATTGAAATGGCTTCCACGGGGGCATAAGTGTTTATTCAACGTAGTCTTGTTTTCATCTGTCAAGAATCAGAATGTTTTTTTATTGTTATTATTCTCTGCGCAGGACTTCTGTCAATGTTTTGTACATTTATTTATCATATGACTTTCATTGTATAAAGAGTATCTATCACGTGTTGTCAATTAAAGTGTATAGAGCTATATCAGACGATATTTTTTTTAAAAAGTTTAAAAAATAGAAAAACAATAATGCTTTAATATCCATTAGATCATTTTTCGCTTCAGTTTTAACAGAAACTCTTTCTGTGATTTATTACACATGCAAATTGTCCGTTTTCATACGAAAGTGTTCTAGAACACCCTATGATATTACAAGAATCGTCTATTTTTTCCACGATTGAATCAAAGTACACGGAACCCATCCAAAGTTTGAATTTGCAATTAAGGTAGTCTAGTAGCATACTCAGAACGATGCAAGTAATTATTTTGACATTAAAATTACCGATAGATATAGCTCTAAACACTTTAAACGAGTTTTGGAAATTTTATTAAAGTGAGCCTTTGACAAGCTTAATAATGTTTCCTTTATAAGTTTAATATAAGTTTATATAAATTGACAACGAGCACTATATTTTTAGCTCATCTGATTTTTTAAAAATAGATGATTTATTGTCATCACTTGATCGTCGTCGGCGTTGCATGGTTAAGTTTTGTGCTTAGGTAAACTTTTTTCATAAACTATCAAAGCTATTACTTTTAAACTTGCAACACTTGTTCACCTTTAATACCTAAGCCTGTAAAGCAAGACCCATAACTCCGATCTGCATTTTGTAAGAATTATGCCCCTTTTTGGACTTAGAAAATAAAGTGCCTTGGTTAAGTTGTGTGTTTAGGTCCACTTTTCTCCTAAACTATCAAAGCTATTGCTTTGAAACTTTTAACACTTGTTCACCATCAATACCTGACCATGTCAAGCAAGACTCATAACTCTGATCTGCATTTATGCATGAGTTATTGCCCCTTATTGGACTTTGAAAATTCCTTTGTTAAGTTTTGTGTTTAAGTCCACTTTTCTCATACACTTTGTTGGCTATTGCTTTGAAACTTTCAACATTTGTTCACCATCAATACCTGACCATGTCAAGCAAGAACCATAACCCTGATCTGTATTTTGCTAGAGTTTTTGCCCCTTTTTGGACTTAGAAAATGTCTTGGTTAAGTTTTGTCTACTATGGTTAAGTTTTGTCCACTTTTCTCGTTCACTATGTGGGCTATTGCTTTCATGTACTGGTTGTAAAAAAGAAAATCAGTGTATTTGTATCATTACCTTATTGAATATAAAGGTTTTAAAATATGTTAATGGTCTGATAAATCTTTTTAGATTAAAAATTTGCCAACTGGAATTTTAGTTAAGTATGGTACACAAATTCTATATTAGACAATTTAATGTTAATCATTACAGTTGTTACTTATGATATATATCTGTAATAAAAAGTATGGTAATTGCTTTATTTTCACATTATAAATGTTTATTACATTTTCCACATAATCTATATCCTCTAGCTCTTAGATCTAAATGCAGTGTCAGGCTGTTAGTTGTTATATTCTCAATGTGTTGTCACAATTAATAATTGTATAATATTGAACACTTCTATATAGTCCTGGCATCTACCTGCCCAGCAGTATTGTGTAAAACATGTAATCACCATACAATCGCAGCACAATTTTTATGTCAACTTGCTTCATTACTTATTCACCATCAATACTTTACTGTGTAAAGCAGGATACATAACTCTGTCCTACTTCATGCTAAGGTTGTGTGCCTTTTGACAGTGACATATATCAAAATAACATCATTTTCGGCATTCAATGACGTCATTTAGGAGATAAAGTGACGTCATTTAAAAATTATACTACACTTGTTACATATAAAGTTATACATACTCGTTATACTAACCTGGATACAAGGAAATTCGTGTGATATACAGGTATATGAGTATAGTAAGTACGTTATAATCTTAAATGTAACATCATGTATAATGTCATGTGTAGTATAAAGTTATACTACTTGGTGTATTTTTCCAATAAAACTTTGCATATTAGTATGCGTTTTTAGTGTCATATATAATAGAAATAATCTATCACTCATGGTCAATTAATGGCTTAATAAAATTTCCAAAACTTGTTTAATATAAATTTATATCAAGTGACAACTAGTGATAGATCATCTATATACCTCATGTGTCTTTTTATTTAGTCTTAAGTTGCTATAATTTCTCATGGCCACTGCTATGAACATGTTCTGTGATTAGTTTCCTACCAGTTTTTAACCGGAGGGGACTATAATTATGTTTGCCCTCATTCAGATTGTCAAGAAATCTGTATTTGACCATAACTCGAATAGTTAAGTGAAAATACTTTAAAACCTAGAGCCAGTCAAACTTGTTTTGTATGTAGGTTTATGAAACTGTGAAGTATGTGAAGAGGCCTGGCCGAAAGGAGATTATGAAACATAGAAAATTAGTTTAAAACAGGTGTCGACTTCTGAATTACTAAGTCTTGAAATTCCAAGTTGCCTTATTATGTATGTTTGCACATGAAATAATATTTGATCATATATATATAATAAAGATATTGAAAAGTTAACATGAATCGTCTGTTTTTATTAAAATTAAAATTGTCTGTTTTTTATTTCAATTATAGTCTTGAGAAGCACATCACATATACCCGTTTGACCAGGGTAGAGCAGCTTATCTACAGAAACATACTGGTTGAAGACCTATTTGTTGGTTTTCATGCGGATAACAGAAAAAAGGATTATAAACATACGTATATCATACGGTGTACTTTTCATACGTAAAACGTACGGTGTACTATTTTTCTGTTTTTCATACGTTTATAAAACCGTACGTTTTTCATATGTTTTTCATACGTAAAACGTACGTTTTTTAATATTCTCAACCGTACGTAAAACGTACGGCGTACTATTCTGTGGATAACCATACGTTTTCAACCGTATGGAAAACATACGTTTTTCGTACGTTTTTCATACGTGGAAGATTTTTCCTGTGTAACACGTAGGACAATAAGTAAATATTTGTAATGCGTATAAACAACAAATAATGTCACAAACATAATACACAATGAGATGTTAGTTTTAAACAGTGCTTTTAACCTACTTTGTGAGACCACCAAATGAATAATCAAACCATTCCCGTCTTTCGGTTTACATCTGTCAGACAGGCAAACATCTGCAAGTGCGTGTACTTCCACCATACGCCACGTCAAGAACAAGGCCGCATGAACGGTTCCATTTCACTGAAAATACATCGTAATACTGAATTGAAACACACATTTCGTAAAACAAAATCGTCCATAGGTATAAATATCGAATACGTTCACAAAAACAAAATTCAATAACTCATTATAATCAAGAAATATGTTTTTTTACCAGAACTGTCCACACAACAAACGTAGAATCGAATCATCCGTACGTGTTTCCGTCACATCTATTAACCAAGCATATCTGCGTGTCAATATACATCGTTCGTGAACTAGACCGTATATTTTGCCACACTTACGATCGCATTTCACTGAAAATATATAATAATACTGATATGCAACACGTAGGACAATAAGTAAATATTTGTAATGCGTATAAACAACAAATAATGTCACAAACATAATACACAATGTGATGTTAGTTTTAAACAGTGCTTTTAACCTACTTTGTGGGACCACCAAATGAATAATCAAACCATTCCCGTCTTTCCGTTAACATCTGTCAGCCAGGCAAACATCTGGAAATGCGTGTACTTCCACCATACGCCACGTCAAGGACTACGCCGCATGAACGGTTCCATTTCACTGAAAATACATCGTAATACTGAATTAAAACACACATTTCGTTAAACAAAATCGTCCATAGGTATAAATATCGAATACGTTCACAAAAACAAAATTCAATAACTCATTATAATCAAGAAATATGTTTATTACCAGAACTGTGTACACAACAAACGTATAGTCGAACCATCCGTACGTGTTTCCGTCACATCTAACAACCAAACATGTCTGCGTGTCAACATACATCGAACTTGAACTAGACAATATATTTTGCGGCACTTACGATCGCATTTCACTGAAAATATATAATAATACTGACATGTAACACGTAGGAAAATAAGTTTATATTTGTAATGCGTATAAACAACAAATAATGTCACAAACATAATACACAATGTGATGTTAGTTTTAAACAGTGCTTTTAACCTACTTTGTGGGACCACCAAATGAATAATCAAAACATTCCCGTCTTTCGGTTAACATCTGTGAGCCAGGCAAACATCTGCAAGTGCGTGTACTTCCACCATACGCCACGTCAAGGACTACGCCGCATGAACGGTTCCATTTCACTGAAAATACATCATAATACTGAATTGAAACACACATTTCGTTAAAAAAAATCGTCCATAGGTATAAATATCGAATACGTTCACAAAAACAAAATTCAATAACTCATTATAATCAAGAAATATGTTTATTACCAGAACTGTGTACACAACAAACGTAGAGTCGAACCATCCGTACGTGTTTCCGTCACATCTATCAACCAAGCATATCTGCGTGTCAGTATACATCGTTCTTGAACTAGACCGTATATTTTGCGGCTCTTACGATCGCATTTCACTGAAAATATATAATAATACTGATATGTAACACGTAGGACAACAAGTTTTTATTTGTAATGCGTATAAACAACAAATAGTGTCACAAACATAATACACAATGTGATGTTAGTTTTAAACAGTGCTTTTTACCTACTTTGTGGGACCACCAAATAAATAATCAAACCATTCCCGTCTTTCGGTTAACATCTGTCAGCCAGGCAAACATCTGCAAGTGCGTGTACTTCCACCATACGCCACGTCAAGGACTACGCCGCATGAACGGTTCCATTTCACTGAAAATACATCATATTACTGAATTGAAGCACACATGTCGTTAAACAAAATCGTCCATAGGTATAAATATCGAATACGTTCACAAAAACAAAATTCGATAACTCATTATAATCAAGAAATATGTTTATTACCAGAACTGTGTACACAACAAACGTAGAGTCGAACCATCCGTACGTGTTTTCGTCACATCTATCAACCAAACATGTCTGCGTGTCAATATACATCGATCTTGAACTAGACCGTATATTTTGCGGCACTTACGATCGCATTTCACTGAAAATATATAATAATACTGATATGTAACACGTAGGACAATAAGTAAATATTTGTAATGCGTATAAACAACAAATAATGTCACAAACATAATACACAATGTGATGTTAATTTTAAACAGTGCTTTTAACCTACTTTGTGGGACCACCAAATGAATAATCAAACCATTCCCGTCTTTCGGTTAACATCTGTCAGCCAGGCAAACATCTGCAAATGCGTGTACTTCCACCATACGCCACGTCAAGGACTACGCCGCATGAACGGTTCCATTTCACTGAAAATACATCGTAATACTGAATTGAAACACACATTTTGTTAAACAAAATCGTCCATAGGTATAAATATCGAATACGTTCACAAAAACAAAATTCAATAACTCATTATAATCAAGAAATATGTTTATTACCAGAACTGAGTACACAACAAACGTAGAGTCGAAACATCCGTACGTGTTTCCGTCACATCTATCAACCAAGCATATCTGCGTGTCAATATACATCGTTCTTGAACTAGACCGTATATTTCGCGGCACTTACGATTGAATTTCACTGAAAATATATAATAATACTGATATGTAACACGTAGGACAACAAGCTTATATTTGTAATGCGTATAAACAACAAATAATGTCACAAACATAATACACAATGTGATGTTAGTTTTAAACAGTGCTTTTAACCTACTTTGTGGGACCACCAAATGAACAATCAAACCATTCCCGTCTTTCGGTTAACATCTGTCAGCCAGGCAAACATCTGCAAGTGCGTGTACTTCCACCATACGCCACGTCAAGGACTACGCCGGATGAACGGTTCCATTTCACTGAAAATACATTGTAATACTGAATTGAAACACACATTTCGTTAAACAAAATCGTCCATAGGTATTAAGGTAATTTAGACCCTTTTCGCTAAATATCGCCTGTAACTCGGATTTTCATGATATTTTGCATAAATATAGTATCAAGTATTGGCTTTCTGATTTTGATGGTTTTATGGAGAAATATCACGTGACGTACGATGAATAGCGCCACCTAGCGGGGCGTAATTTCTGCGAGCTTTTCGACGTTTTTCACCATTTTTTCGAGTTAATACTTACGTCATTGAAACTCGAAAAATATAGTTTTGTAGGGAAATAAATGCTGCGTCATATGGTGCAAAATATAGAAAGAAATTTTAATTATTTTTAACGTAACGCTGAAATAACCGCAACACAGTCTCGATAATAACGGCGTTTTAATCATGGCATTTCTTTTATTCACACGCATATAGCAAGAACACAGGGTGTTCAAATATTATTTTATTTATTGCATTAATTTATTTAAAGTGTCTTTTTTATTTTAGTGAAATAAAAAATGTGGTGTTCTCGGGGCCGTTTTCGCGCTATTTACAATCAAAAGTTTTTAGTCAGGGTATAATTACGCGACGTAAACGTTAGCGAGACGTGTGCTCACGACAGGAACATCGGCTCTTTCTTTTCTTTTAATAACGCAATTAGCGACCGAAAAGACGATAAAAGTATTTTTGATAATTCTATGATTTGCTTGAAAGAATAGTTTTGATTTATATCAAATATAATTCTTTCGGTCCGTTTTTGCGAGTTTATTAATCTAAGGTCGGAATACAAGTTCTTTTAAATTTTGCCGTTAAACGTTAACTGGTGAGTTTTGGCGACCCATACCGTATCAAATATTTCGTTTCTGAAGAAACATATGGACTTGCGCAGGTATAAATTCATTTTGGGTTGATTTGTATATTCTGGAGTGATGTTATTGTGATGTTTGACGCTGAACGTAAAAATACACTTAGTAAAAGTATATTTAATGAAATGCGTCAGTTCAGCAAACTGCACATTTCCTGCGAACCGGTTATAAAGCCACATGTGGACGGTTATATCGTATTGGTCTTTGGCCCTCCCAGGTACCTAATCATACATCTGTATATTAAAGTGAAGCAATCTTGATTATTCTTGCTTTTAGGAAATAAGCACTGGTACGTACGGAGACCGACCTCGTACTTCTCAATAAGCATGAGTATACATGTCCTTCATCTAGGTACGCCCATCTTACGATAGTAAGTTCATCCCAGTTTACAAGAATGCAATTTCATTATTGATGTTTTGGACTAGAGAAGAATGTATAAGTAAATCATGTGTTCCGATTAAACTTTCGGGCAATATTCTTACTTTAAGTTGTTTCCTGTTTTAAAATATCCTATTGTCTAGTTTATGCAGATATTTACCAATGCAATGGTCATTTGAATGAAATTAAATTACTCGTTTTCCATATTAATATGCTCAGTACATCTAGAAACGCAACGTTTTCATCCTTGATTTTTTCTTACTTTTATTGTTCATACATTTTTTTAATAATGTGTTATAATATTGTATAATCGCGTAGCCACTTGGCTATTGTCCAAATTTTATCGATCGGGTTACGTTACTCCCGTGCGTCAAATTAATCCAAAACACACGAATTCCATATGCACCATTTGCGCATGATAAAATTGTGTGTAAATTGCTTCGAATCCTTTGCAAGGTTTGCCAATTGAAAGAAAAACACAAACGAAAATTTCTAGGCTTCTGAATAAAAATGCCAGGAAAGTCCGAATACGGGCGAAATCAGACTATTCGGATGGCTGTGACGGGACGTCAAATTGGAGGTTTCACTTCGGGTAAATTGTCATGAACCGACAATGTCTCATCTGGAGACACTGTACTGTCACTTTGGCACCATTTTCAACCACCCATGCACAGGTGATAAATGTAAGAAAAACTCCGTCAGGACCAGTAACTCGACATGTACCATTTCTAGGCGAAGTTCACAACTGGTTCATGCACTTCTAAATAACCTGTCGGACGTCATGAATATGTAACCAATCAATAAATAATCAATATTTTAATTTTTTACTTAGAACAACGATTCTGAAAAAATAGAATTTTACCAATTTGTGTTTCGTTACTTTTTAGCTGCACTATACATGCAAGCACTGTTCATTCGCATCGATAGCAATTTATGAAAACCATGTTATAGTTGCATTGTTCATTGAATAAAATATCATCAAGTAAATACAGTCTGGTTGTCAATATTTGAAAGTTTGAAAAAGTGTTGACAGTAACCCCAGTGTTGCGTTTCTAGATGTACTCAATATACATGTACATAATTAAAAAAACTATATAGAATAATTCTTATACAAACAACTACATGTATATCCTATAAAACCTGCGCTTTCTCATGTGGATGTGACAGCCACCATCGACGAACTACCTCTCGTTCGCCGCTCTCAACTTAACTGCGAAGTTTGAAATATTATGACTGATTGAGATGTATAATTAGAAAAACATACATGTATATGAAATGAATGATAAAATCAATATTAAAAGTACTTCAATTCTCACTCCATTTTTCACAGATAATTAATAACGCAACATGTGAAATATGCACTATGATGTTCCAACCGCCTCGATGGCTTTGTGGTAGAACGTCCACTTCGAGTGATGGAGGTCGTAGATTCAAATCAGGCTGCATCAATTCCGAGACAAAAACTTTGTATTAGTGATGCCCTCGCTGAGCTTAAAAACTCGTTCTATCACACTCTCTCGAGTCGATATTTACATTCGGGATTAATGCTACGGTCACAATACTCGAACGATGTCCATTCTGATGTTCCAACTAGTACAAGTCGAAAATATTTCAACGGTATGTGTAGATTCTTAGCTTCTGGTCACAGCTCGTACGGACCTCGTACGAATAAAAAAGAATGTCTCTTACGAGGTCCGTACGGACATCATAATCTTCGCACGGAGATCGTACGGGACTCGTACGGAGACCGTACGGGACTCACAAGTAATTCGCACGTTGCCCGTAAGGTACTCGCACGGTGACCGTAAAAGGTCCGCGTGACAAGAATAAAATTCTTCGGCACATTTCATAGCTAATTTGACTGAAGCCGAATGTTGTCAGGCTGCAGTTCGGGGTTATTGTGTAGAATCGAGTGACGGCGGCCAGGGTAATTTAATTAAAGTATCTTTAAAAATATACATTGCTACTCATCGGCCGGTGTCTGTGCAATCATCAATTAACAACGGGTACATATCGGATACAAGGGCTTGTGGAAGTGACCGAATGTTAAACGGAATCCGGGAACCCTAGCATTTCCGAATACACTGTATACAACTTGGTAATTTAACGTTTTAGGTGTATACCACCTCCGGGTTTTCCAGCTACTCCATTTATTGTTAGGTGGAAACGGTTAAAAGGATTTTGGAATGACCATGTGTCCCCGGTCGAGATTAAAACCTTGGATGGACCTGTCGATCCGTAGTCTAGAGCATTACCCACTCGACCACAGCCTGATTGTCACCCGAATGTTTGATTATACCACATGTTAAAAGACATGTTGACATACTTATATATTGGGTCTTCTTAAACTCATTCCAATACTTCATTCAAAAGCAAGTAGCGCCATTATTACGATATAATAGTAATAACTTTATTTTAAGTGGCAACCCGGATGGACAAGCCCTGTCTGCTCTGTAGGCCTCTACTCCTATCTGATTAATAAACAACCATACAAACAATGACTCATAAAGTTTCTGTATGCCGAACATGCCATTTTGGGTGAAAAGACTTGTTCCATCACTTCAAGGATAAATCCAGCCACCTAGATTCCTAGACCTACATGCAATAGAAATATGTCGGCACACTATGTTTCGTTCTGGCTAACACATCGTTCATTCCCCCAACTTCTTAATCAGAATGCCAACCCGATCGCATCGTCAGCGTTATAATAATGAAAAGTGACACTCATGTCAGTATTTGAAAGTCTGATACCTTTGATGCATATCATAATGTCGAACTTTTCACAAAATTAATACAGTGCATTTTATTGTCATGTTTTAAGCATGCATATCAAGCATATATTAACTTTTGGAGCTATTCATTTTGTAAATAATTATGTCGCGGCAGATATAAAAATACGTTCAAAATAACGACATTAATTGTTTTTGAACGCTTGCAGCATCACCAAAGAACATCGCATTGTTTCACTAACCTAAAGCAATATATTTCACCGCAAATCAAAAGAAACATAAAACAAGTTTTCTTTCGCTTATGGCGTCGAAAAGAAAGAACATGGATGATTTGAACGACGTCCACACCAGTAACGTCGCTAGTAACAGTAACGTCGCGTAATTTTACCCTGACTTAAAACTTTTGATTGTAAATAGCGCGAAAACGGCCCCGAGAACACCCCAATTTTTATTTTACTAGAATAAAAAAGACACTTCAAATAAACTAATGCAATAAATAAATTAAAATTTGAACACCCTGTGTTCTTGCTATATGCGTGTGAATAAAAGAAATGCCGCGATTAAAACGCCGTTATTATCGAGGCTGCAGCGCGGTTATTTCAGCGTTACGTTAAAAATAATTAAAATTTCTTTCTATATTTTGCACCATATGACCCAGCATTTATTTCCCTACAAAACTATATTTTTCGATTTTCAATGACATAAGTATTAACTCGAAAAAATGGTGAAAAACGTCGAAAAGCACGCAAAAATTACGCCCCCGCTAGGTGGCGCTATTCATCGTACGTCACGTAATATTTCTCAATAAAACCATCAAAATCAGGAAGCCAATACTTGATACTATAATTATCCAAAATATCATCAATATCCGAGTTACAGGCGATATTTAGCGAAAAGGGTCTAAATTACCTTAATATCGAATACGTTCACAAAAACAAAATTCAATAACTCATTATAATCAAGAAATATGTTTATTACCAGAACTGTGTACACAACAAACGTATAGTCCAACCATCCGTACATGTTTCCGTCACATCTATCAACTAAGCATATCTGCGTGTCAGTGTACATCGTTCTAGAACTAGACCGTATATTTTGCGGCACTAACGATCGTTTTTCACTGAAAATATATAATAATACTGATATGTAACACGTATGACAATAAGTAAATATTTGTAGTGAGTATAAACAACAAATAATGTCACAAACATAATACACAATGTGATGTTAGTTTTAAACAGTGCTTTTAACCTACTTTGTGGGACCACCAAATGAATAATCAAACCATTCCCGTCTTTCGGTTAACATCTGTCAGCCAGGCAAACATCTGCAAATGCGTGTACTTCCACCATACGCCACGTCAAGGACTACGCCGCATGAACGGTTCCATTTCACTGAAAATACATCGTAATACTGAATTGAAACACACATTTTGTTAAACAAAATCGTCCATAGGTATAAATATCGAATACGTTCACAAAAACAAAATTCAATAACTCATTATAATCAAGAAATATGTTTATTACCAGAACTGAGTACACAACAAACGTAGAGTCGAAACATCCGTACGTGTTTCCGTCACATCTATCAACCAAGCATATCTTCGTGTCAATATACATCGTTCTTGAACTAGACCGTATATTTCGCGGCACTTACGATTGAATTTCACTAAAAATATATAATAATACTGATATGTAACACGTAGGACAACAAGCTTATATTTGTAATGCGTATAAACAACAAATAATGTCACAAACATAATACACAATGTGATGTTAGTTTTAAACAGTGCTTTTAACCTACTTTGTGGGACCACCAAATGAACAATCAAACCATTCCCGTCTTTCGGTTAACATCTGTCAGCCAGGCAAACATCTGCAAGTGCGTGTACTTCCACCATACGCCACGTCAAGGACTACGCCGCATGAACGGTTCCATTTCACTGAAAATACATTGTAATACTGAATTGAAACACACATTTCGTTAAACAAAATCGTCCATAGGTATTAATATCGAATACGTTCACAAAAACAAAATTCAATAACTCATTATAATCAAGAAATATGTTTATTACCAGAACTGTGTACACAACAAACGTATAGTCGAACCATCCGTACATGTTTCCGTCACATCAATCAACTAAGCATATCTGCGTGTCAGTGTACATCGTTCTAGAACTAGACCGTATATTTTGCGGCACTAACGATCGTTTTTCACTGAAAATATATAATAATACTGATATGTAACACGTATGACAATAAGTAAATATTTGTAGTGAGTATAAACAACAAATAATGTCACAAACATAATACACAATGTGATGTTAGTTTTAAACAGTGCTTTTAACCTACTTTGTGGGACCACCAAATGAATAATCAAACCATTCCCGTCTTTCGGTTAACATCTGTCAGCCAGGCAAACATCTGCAAGTGCGTGTACTTCCACCATACGCCACGTCAAGGACTACGCCGCATGAACGGTTCCATTTCACTGAAAATACATCGTAATACTGAATTGAAACACACATTTCGTTAAAAGCAAATCGTCCATAGGTATAAATATCGAATACGTTCACAAAAACAAAATTCAATAACTCATTATAATCAAGAAATATGTTTATTACCAGAACTGTGTACACAACAAACGTAGAGTCGAAACATCCGTACGTGTTTCCGTCACATCTATCAACCAAGCATATCTGCGTGTCAATATACATCGTTCGTGAACTAGACCGTATATTTCGCGGCACTTACGATTGAATTTCACTGAAAATATATAATAATACTGATATGTAACACGTAGGACAATAAGTAAATATTTGTAATGCGTATAAATAACAAACAATGTCACAAACATAATACACAATGTGATGTTAGTTTTAAACAGTGCTTTTAACCTACTTTGTGGGACCACCAAATGAATAATCAAACCATTCCCGTCTTTCGGTTAACATCTGTCAGCCAGGCAAACATCTGCAAGTGCGTGTACTTCCACCATACGCCACGTCAAGGACTACGCCGCATGAAAGGTTCCATTTCACTGAAAATACATCGTAATACTAAATTGAAAAAAACATTTCGTTAAACAAAATCGTCCATAGGTATAAATATCGAATAAGTTCACAAAAACAAAATTCAATAACTCATTATAATCAAGAAATATGTTTATTACCAGAACTGTGTACACAACAAACGTAGAGTCGAACCATCCGTACGTGTTTCCGTCACATCTATCAACCAAGCATATCTGCGTGTCAGTATACATCGTTCTTGAACTAGACCGTATATTTTGCGGCACTTACGATCGCATTTCACTGAACATATATAATAATACTGATATGTAACACGTAGGACCAGAAGTTTATATTTGTAATGCGTATAAACAACAAATAATGTCACAAACATAATACACAATGTGATGTTAGTTTTAAACAGTGCTTATAACCTACTTTGTGAGACCACCAAATGAATAATCAAACCATTCCCGTCTTTCGGTTAACATCTGTCAGCCAGGCAATCATCTGCAAGTGCGTGTACTTCCACCATACGCCACGTCAAGGACTACGCCACATGAACGGTTCCATTTCACTGAAAATACATCGTAATACTGAATTGACACACATTTCGTTAAACAAAATCGTCCATAGGTATAAATATCGAATACGTTCACAAAAACAAAATTCAATAACTCATTATAATCAAGAAATATGTTTATTACCAGAACTGTGTGCACAACAAACGTAGAGTCGAACCATCCGTACGTGTTTCCGTCACATCTATCAACCAAACATGTCTGCGTGTCAATATACATCGATCTTGAACTAGACCGTATATTTAGCGGCACTTACGATCGCATTTCGCTTAAAATATATAATAATACTGATATGTAACACGTAGGGCAATAAGTTTATATTTGTAATGCGTATAAACAACAAATAATGTCACAAAAATAATACACAATGTGATGTTAGTTTTAAACAGTGCTTTTAACCTACTTTGTGGGACCACCAAATGAATAATCAAACCATTCCCGTCTTTCGGTTAACATCTGTGAGCCAGGCAAACATCTGCAAGTGCGTGTACTTCCACCATACGCCACGTCAAGGACTACGCCGCATGAACGGTTCCATTTCACTGAAAATACATCATAATACTGAATTGAAACACACATTTCGTTAAACAAAATCGTCCATAGGTATAAATATCGAATACGTTCACAAAAACAAAATTCAATAACTCATTATAATCAAGAAATATGTTTATTACCAGAACTGTGTACACAACAAACGTAGAGTCGAACCATCCGTACGTGTTTCCGTCACATCTATCAACCAAACATGTCTGCGTGTCAATATACATCGATCTTGGTCTAGACCGTATATTTTGCGGCACTTACGATCGCATTTCACTGAAAATATATAATAATACTGATATGTAACACGTAGCACAATAAGTTTATATTTGTAATGAGTATAAACAACAAATAATGTCACAAACATAATACACAATGTGATGTTAGTTTTAAACAGTGCTTTTAACCTACTTTGTGGGACCACCGAATGAATAATCAAACCATTCCCGTCTTTCGGTTAACATCTGTGAGCCAGGCAAACATCTGCAAGTGCGTGTACTTCCACCATACGCCACGTCAAGGACTACGCCGCATGAACGGTTCCATTTCACTGAAAATACATCATAATACTGAATTGAAACACACATTTCGTTAAACAAAATCGTCCATAGGTATAAATATCGAATACGTTCACAAAAACAAAATTCAATAACTCATTATAATCAAGAAATGTGTTTATTACCAGAACTGTGTACACAACAAACGTAGAGTCGAACCATCCGTACGTGTTTCCGTCACATCTATCAACCAAGCATATCTGCGTGTCAGTATACATCGATCTTGAAGTAGACCGTATATTTTGCGGCCCTAACGATCGCATTTCACTGAAAATATATGATAATACTGATATGTAACACGTAGGTCAATAAGTTTATATTTGTAATGCGTATAAACAACAAATAATGTCACAAACATAATACACAATGTGATGTTAGTTTTAAACAGTGCTTTTAACCTACTTTGTGGGACCACCAAATGAATAATCAAACCATTCCCGTATTTCTGTTAACATCGGTCAGCTAGGCAAACATCAGCAAGTGCGTGTACTACCACCATACGCCACGTCAAGGACTACGCCGCATGAACGGTTCCATTTAACTGAAAATACATCGTAATACTGAATTGAAACACATATTTCGTTAAACAAAATCGTCCATAGGTATAAATATCGAATACGTTCACAAAAACAAAATTCAATAACTCATTATAATCAAGAAATATGTTTATTACCAGAACTGTGTACACAACAAACGTAGAGTCGAACCATCAGTGCGTGTTTCCATCACATCTATCAGCCAAGCATATCTGCGTGTCAGTATACATCGTTCTTGAACTAGACCGTATATTTTGCGGCACTTACGATCGCATTTCACTGAAAATATATAATAATACTGATATGAAACACGTAGGACAATACGTTTATATTTGGAATGCGTATAAACAACAAATAATGTCACAAACATAATACACAATGTGATGTTATTTTAAACAGTGCTTTTAACCTACTTTGTGGGACCACCAAATGAATAATCAAACCATTCCCGTCTTTCGGTTAACATCTGTCAGCCAGGCAAACATCTGCAAGTGCGTGTACTTCCACCATACGCCACGTCAAGGACTACGCCGCATGAACGGTTCTATTTCACTGAAAATACATCGTAATACTGAATTGAAACACACATTTCGTTAAACAAAATCGTCCATAGGTATAAATATCGAATACGTTCACAAAAACAAAATTCAATAACTCATTATAATCATGAAATATGTTTATTACCAGAACTGTGTACACAACAAACGTAGAGTCGAACCATCCGTACGTGTTTCCGTCACATCTACCAACCAAGCATATCTGCGTGTCAGTATACATCGATCTTGAAGTAGACCGTATATTTTGCGGCCCTTACGATCGCATTTCACTGAAAATATATGATAATACTGATATGTAACACGTAGGACAATCAGTTTATATTTGTAATGCGTATAAACAACAAATAATGTCACAAACATAATACACAATGTGATGTTAGTTTTAAACAGTGCTTTTAACCTACTTTGTGGGACCACCAAATGAATAATCAAACCATTCCCGTATTTCTCTTAACATCGGTCAGCTAGGCAAACATCAGCAAGTGCGTGTACTTCCACCATACGCCGCGCCAAGGACTACGACGCATGAACGGTTCCATTTTACTGAAAATACATCGTAATACTGAATAGAAACAAACATTTCGTGAAACAAAATCGTCCATAGGTATAAATATCGAATACGTTCACAAAAACAAAATTCAATAACTCATTATAATCAAGAAATATGTTTATTACCAGAACTGTGTACACAACAAACGTAGAGTCGAACCATCCGTACGTGTTTCCGTCACATCTATCAACCAAGCATATCTGCGTGTCAGTATACATCGTTCTTGAACTAGACCGTATATTTTGCGGCACTTACGATCGCATTTCACTGAAAATATATAATAATACTGATATGTAACACGTAGGACCAGAAGTTTATATTTGTAATGCGTATAAACAACAAATAATGTCACAAACATAATACACAATGTGATGTTAGTTTTAAACAGTGCTTATAACCTACTTTGTGAGACCACCAAATGAATAATCAAACCATTCCCGTCTTTCGGTTAACATCTGTCAGCCAGGCAATCATCTGCAAGTGCGTGTACTTCCACCATACGCCACGTCAAGGACTACGCCACATGAACGGTTCCATTTCACTGAAAATACATCGTAATACTGAATTGACACACATTTCGTTAAACAAAATCGTCCATAGGTATAAATATCGAATACGTTCACAAAAACAAAATTCAATAACTCATTATAATCAAGAAATATGTTTATTACCAGAACTGTGTGCACAACAAACGTAGAGTCGAACCATCCGTACGTGTTTCCGTCACATCTATCAACCAAACATGTCTGCGTGTCAATATACATCGATCTTGAACTAGACCGTATATTTCGCGGCACTTACGATCGCATTTCGCTGAAAATATATAATAATACTGATATGTAACACGTAGGGCAATAAGTTTATATTTGTAATGCGTATAAACAACAAATAATGTCACAAAAATAATACACAATGTGATGTTAGTTTTAAACAGTGCTTTTAACCTACTTTGTGGGACCACCAAATGAATAATCAAACCATTCCCGTCATTCGGTTAACATCTGTGAGCCAGGCAAACATCTGCAAGTGCGTGTACTTCCACCATACGCCACGTCAAGGACTACGCCGCATGAACGGTTCCATTTCACTGAAAATACATCATAATACTGAATTGAAACACACATTTCGTTAAACAAAATCGTCCATAGGTATAAATATCGAATACGTTCACAAAAACAAAATTCAATAACTCATTATAATCAAGAAATATGTTTATTACCAGAACTGTGTACACAACAAACGTAGAGTCGAACCATCCGTACGTGTTTCCGTCACATCTATCAACCAAACATGTCTGCGTGTCAATATACATCGATCTTGAACTAGACCGTATATTTTGCGGCACTTACGATCGCATTTCACTGAAAATATATAATAATACTGATATGTAACACGTAGCACAATAAGTTTATATTTGTAATGAGTATAAACAACAAATAATGTCACAAACATAATACACAATGTGATGTTAGTTTTAAACAGTGCTTTTAACCTACTTTGTGGGACCACCGAATGAATAATCAAACCATTCCCGTCTTTCGGTTAACATCTGTCAGCCAGGCAAACATCTGCAAGTGCGTGTACTTCCACCATACGGCACGTCAAGGACTACGCCGCATGAACGGTTCCATTACACTGAAAATACATCGTAATACTGAATTGAAACACACATTTCGTTAAACAAAATCGTCCATAGGTATAAATATCGAATACGTTCACAAAAACAAAATTCAATAACTCATTATAATCAAGAAATGTGTTTATTACCAGAACTGTGTACACAACAAACGTAGAGTCGAACCATCCGTACGTGTTTCCGTCACATCTATCAACCAAGCATATCTGCGTGTCAGTATACATCGATCTTGAAGTAGACCGTATATTTTGCGGCCCTAACGATCGCATTTCACTGAAAATATATGATAATACTGATATGTAACACGTAGGTCAATAAGTTTATATTTGTAATGCGTATAAACAACAAATAATGTCACAAACATAATACACAATGTGATGTTAGTTTTAAACAGTGCTTTTAACCTACTTTGTGGGACCACCAAATGAATAATCAAACCATTCCCGTATTTCTGTTAACATCGGTCAGCTAGGCAAACATCAGCAAGTGCGTGTACTACCACCATACGCCACGTCAAGGACTACGCCGCATGAACAGTTCCATTTCACTGAAAATACATCGTAATACTGAATTGAAACACATATTTCGTTAAACAAAATCGTCCATAGGTATAAATATCGAATACGTTCACAAAAACAAAATTCAATAACTCATTATAATCAAGAAATATGTTTATTACCAGAACTGTGTACACAACAAACGTAGAGTCGAACCATCAGTGCGTGTTTCCATCACATCTATCAGCCAAGCATATCTGCGTGTCAGTATACATCGTTCTTGAACTAGACCGTATATTTTGCGGCACTTACGATCGCATTTCACTGAAAATATATAATAATACTGATATGAAACACGTAGGACAATACGTTTATATTTGGAATGCGTATAAACAACAAATAATGTCACAAACATAATACACAATGTGATGTTATTTTAAACAGTGCTTTTAACCTACTTTGTGGGACCACCAAATGAATAATCAAACCATTCCCGTCTTTCGGTTAACATCTGTCAGCCAGGCAAACATCTGCAAGTGCGTGTACTTCCACCATACGCCACGTCAAGGACTACGCCGCATGAACGGTTCCATTTCACTGAAAATACATCGTAATACTGAATTGAAACACACATTTCGTTAAACAAAATCGTCCATAGGTATAAATATCGAATACGTTCACAAAAACAAAATTCAATAACTCATTATAATCATGAAATATGTTTATTACCAGAACTGTGTACACAACAAACGTAGAGTCGAACCATCCGTACGTGTTTCCGTCACATCTACCAACCAAGCATATCTGCGTGTCAGTATACATCGATCTTGAAGTAGACCGTATATTTTGCGGCCCTTACGATCGCATTTCACTGAAAATATATGATAATACTGATATGTAACACGTAGGACAATCAGTTTATATTTGTAATGCGTATAAACAACAAATAATGTCACAAACATAATACACAATGTGATGTTAGTTTTAAACAGTGCTTTTAACCTACTTTGTGGGACCACCAAATGAATAATCAAACCATTCCCGTATTTCTCTTAACATCGGTCAGCTAGGCAAACATCAGCAAGTGCGTGTACTTCCACCATACGCCGCGCCAAGGACTACGACGCATGAACGGTTCCATTTTACTGAAAATACATCGTAATACTGAATAGAAACAAACATTTCGTGAAACAAAATCGTCCATAGGTATAAATATCGAATACGTTCACAAAAACAAAATTCAATAACTCATTATAATCAAGAAATATGTTTATTACCAGAACTGTGTACACAACAAACGTAGAGTCGAACCATCCGTACGTGTTTCCGTCACATCTATCAACCAAGCATATCTGCGTGTCAGTATACATCGTTCTTGAACTTGACCGTATATTTTGCGGCTCTTACGATCGCATTTCACTGAAAATATATAATAATACTGATATGTAACACGTAGGACAATAAGTTTATATTTGTAATGCGTATAAACAACAAATAATGTCACAAACATAATACACAATGTGATGTTAGTTTTAAACAGTGCTTTTAACCTACTTTGTGGGACCACCAAATGAATAATCAAACCATTCCCGTCTTTCGGTGAACATCTGTCAGCCAGGCAAACATCTGCAAGTGCGTGTACTTCCACTATACGCCACGTCAAGGACTACGCCGCATGAACGGTTCCATTTCACTGAAAATACATCATATTACTGAATTGAAGCACACATTTCGTTAAACAAAATCGTCCATAGGTATAATTATCGAAAACGTTCACAAAAACAAAATTCAATAACTCATTATAATCAAGAAATATGTTTATTACCAGAACTGTGTACACAACAAACGTAGAGTCGAACCATCCGTACGTGTTTCCGTCAAATCTATCAACCAAACATATCTGCGTGTCAGTATACATCGTTCTTAAACTAGACCGTATATTTTGCGGCACTTACGATCGCATTTCACTGAAAATATATAATAATACTGATATGTAACACGTAGGACAATAAGTTTATATTTGTAATGCGTATAAACAACAAATAATGTCACAAACATAATACACAATGTGATGTTAGTTTTAAACAGTGCTTTTAACCTACTTTGTGGGACCACCAAATGAATAATCAAACCATCCCCGTCTTTTGGTTAACATCTGTCAGCCAGGCAAACATCTGCAAGTGCGTGTACTTCCACCATACGCCACGTCAAGGACTACGCCGCATGAACGGTTCCATTTCACTGAAAATACATCGTAATACTGAATTGAAAAAAAACATTTCGTTAAACAAAATCGTCCATAGGTATAAATATCGAATAAGTTCACAAAAACAAAATTCAATAACTCATTATAATCAAGAAATATGTTTATTACCAGAACTGTGTACACAACAAACGTAGAGTCGAACCATCCGTACGTGTTTTCGTCACATCTATCAACCAAACATGTCTGCGTGTCAATATATATCGATCTTGAACTAGACCGTATATTTTGCGGCACTTACGATCGCATTTCACTGAAAATATATAATAATACTGATATGTAACACGTAGGACAACAAGTTTATATTTGTAATGCGTATAAACAACAAATAATGTCACAAACATAATACACAATGTGATGTTAGTTTTAAACAGTGCTTTTAACCTACTTTGTGGGACCACCAAATGAATAATCAAACCATTCCCGTCTTCGGTTAACATCTGTCAGCCAGGCAAACATCTGCAAGTGCGTGTACTTCCACCATACGCCACGTCAAGGACTACGCCGCATGAACGGTTCCATTTCACTGAAAATACATCATATTACTGAATTGAAGCACACATTTCGTTAAACAAAATCGTCCATAGGTATAAATATCGAATACGTTCACAAAAACAAAATTCAATAACTCATTATAATCAAGAAATATGTTTATTACCAGAACTGTGTACACAACAAACGTAGAGTCGAACCATCCGTACGTGTTTTCGTCAAATCTATCAACCAAACATATCTGCGTGTCAGTATACATCGTTCTTGAACTAGACCGTACATTTTTCGACACTTACGATCGCATTTCACTGAAAATATATAATAATACTGATATGTAACACGTAGGACAATAAGTTTGTATTTGTAATGCGTATAAACAACAAATAATGTCACAAACATAATACACAATGTGATGTTAGTTTTAAACAGTGCTTTTAACCTACTTTGTGGGACCACCAAATGAATAATCAAACCATTCCCGTCTTTCGGTTAACATCTGTCAGCCAGGCAAACATCTGCAAGTGCGTGTACTTCCACCATACGCCACGTCAAGGACTACGCCGCATGAACGGTTCCATTTCACTGAAAATACATCGTAATACTGAATTGAAAAAAACATTTCGTTAAACAAAATCGTCCATAGGTATAAATATCGAATACGTTCACAAAAACAAAATTCAATAACTCATTATAATCAAGAAATATGTTTATTACCAGAACTGTGTACACAACAAACGTAGAGTCGAACCATCCGTACGTGTTTCCGTCACATCCATCAACCAAGCATATCTGCGTGTCAGTATACATCGTTCTTGAACTAGACCGTATATTTTGCGGCTCTTACGATCGCATTTCACTGAAAATATATAATAATACTGATATGTAACACGTAGGACAATAAGTTTATATTTGTAATGCGTATAAACAACAAATAATGTCACAAACATAATACACAATGTGATGTTAGTTTTAAACAGTGCTTTTAACCTACTTTGTGGGACCACCAAATGAATAATCAAACCATTCCCGTCTTTCGGTGAACATCTGTCAGCCAGGCAAACATCTGCAAGTGCGTGTACTTCCACTATACGCCACGTCAAGGACTACGCCGCATGAACGGTTCCATTTCACTGAAAATACATCATATTACTGAATTGAAGCACACATTTCGTTAAACAAAATCGTCCATAGGTATAATTATCGAAAACGTTCACAAAAACAAAATTCAATAACTCATTATAATCAAGAAATATGTTTATTACCAGAACTGTGTACACAACAAACGTAGAGTCGAACCATCCGTACGTGTTTCCGTCAAATCTATCAACCAAACATATCTGCGTGTCAGTATACATCGTTCTTAAACTAGACCGTATATTTTGCGGCACTTACGATCGCATTTCACTGAAAATATATAATAATACTGATATGTAACACGTAGGACAATAAGTTTATATTTGTAATGCGTATAAACAACAAATAATGTCACAAACATAATACACAATGTGATGTTAGTTTTAAACAGTGCTTTTAACCTACTTTGTGGGACCACCAAATGAATAATCAAACCATCCCCGTCTTTTGGTTAACATCTGTCAGCCAGGCAAACATCTGCAAGTGCGTGTACTTCCACCATACGCCACGTCAAGGACTACGCCGCATGAACGGTTCCATTTCACTGAAAATACATCGTAATACTGAATTGAAAAAAAACATTTCGTTAAACAAAATCGTCCATAGGTATAAATATCGAATAAGTTCACAAAAACAAAATTCAATAACTCATTATAATCAAGAAATATGTTTATTACCAGAACTGTGTACACAACAAACGTAGAGTCGAACCATCCGTACGTGTTTTCGTCACATCTATCAACCAAACATGTCTGCGTGTCAATATATATCGATCTTGAACTAGACCGTATATTTTGCGGCACTTACGATCGCATTTCACTGAAAATATATAATAATACTGATATGTAACACGTAGGACAACAAGTTTATATTTGTAATGCGTATAAACAACAAATAATGTCACAAACATAATACACAATGTGATGTTAGTTTTAAACAGTGCTTTTAACCTACTTTGTGGGACCACCAAATGAATAATCAAACCATTCCCGTCTTCGGTTAACATCTGTCAGCCAGGCAAACATCTGCAAGTGCGTGTACTTCCACCATACGCCACGTCAAGGACTACGCCGCATGAACGGTTCCATTTCACTGAAAATACATCATATTACTGAATTGAAGCACACATTTCGTTAAACAAAATCGTCCATAGGTATAAATATCGAATACGTTCACAAAAACAAAATTCAATAACTCATTATAATCAAGAAATATGTTTATTACCAGAACTGTGTACACAACAAACGTAGAGTCGAACCATCCGTACGTGTTTTCGTCAAATCTATCAACCAAACATATCTGCGTGTCAGTATACATCGTTCTTGAACTAGACCGTACATTTTTCGACACTTACGATCGCATTTCACTGAAAATATATAATAATACTGATATGTAACACGTAGGACAATAAGTTTGTATTTGTAATGCGTATAAACAACAAATAATGTCACAAACATAATACACAATGTGATGTTAGTTTTAAACAGTGCTTTTAACCTACTTTGTGGGACCACCAAATGAATAATCAAACCATTCCCGTCTTTCGGTTAACATCTGTCAGCCAGGCAAACATCTGCAAGTGCGTGTACTTCCACCATACGCCACGTCAAGGACTACGCCGCATGAACGGTTCCATTTCACTGAAAATACATCGTAATACTGAATTGAAAAAAACATTTCGTTAAACAAAATCGTCCATAGGTATAAATATCGAATACGTTCACAAAAACAAAATTCAATAACTCATTATAATCAAGAAATATGTTTATTACCAGAACTGTGTACACAACAAACGTAGAGTCGAACCATCCGTACGTGTTTCCGTCACATCTATCAACCAAGCATATCTGCGTGTCAGTATACATCGTTCTTGAACTAGACCGTATATTTTGCGGCTCTTACGATCGCATTTCACTGAAAATATATAATAATACTGATATGTAACACGTAGGACAATAAGTTTATATTTGTAATGCGTATAAACAACAAATAATGTCACAAACATAATACACAATGTGATGTTAGTTTTAAACAGTGCTTTTAACCTACTTTGTGGGACCACCAAATGAATAATCAAACCATTCCCGTCTTTCGGTGAACATCTGTCAGCCAGGCAAACATCTGCAAGTGCGTGTACTACCACTATACGCCACGTCAAGGACTACGCCGCATGAACGGTTCCATTTCACTGAAAATACATCATATTACTGAATTGAAGCACACATTTCGTTAAACAAAATCGTCCATAGGTATAAATATCGAAAACGTTCACAAAAACAAAATTCAATAACTCATTATAATCAAGAAATATGTTTATTACCAGAACTGTGTACACAACAAACGTAGAGTCGAACCATCCGTACGTGTTTCCGTCAAATCTATCAACCAAACATATCTGCGTGTCAGTATACATCGTTCTTAAACTAGACCGTATATTTTGCGGCACTTACGATCGCATTTCACTGAAAATATATAATAATACTGATATGTAACACGTAGGACAATAAGTTTGTATTTGTAATGCGTATAAACAACAAATAATGTCACAAACATAATACACAATGTGATGTTAGTTTTAAACAGTGCTTTTAACCTACTTTGTGGGACCACCAAATGAATAATCAAACCATTCCCGTCTTTCGGTTAACATCTGTCAGCCAGGCAAACATCTGCAAGTGCGTGTACTTCCACCATACGCCACGTCAAGGACTACGCCGCATGAACGGTTCCATTTCACTGAAAATACATCGTAATACTGAATTGAAAAAAACATTCCGTTAAACAAAATCGTCCATAGGTATAAATATCGAATACGTTCACAAAAACAAAATTCAATAACTCATTATAATCAAGACATATGTTTATTACCAGAACTGTGTACACAACAAACGTAGAGTCGAACGATCCGTACGTGTTTTCGTCACATCTATCAACCAAACATGTCTGCGTGTCAATATACATCGATCTTGAACTAGACCGTATATTTTGCGGCACTTACGATCGCATTTCACTGAAAATATATTATAATACTGATATGTAACACGTAGGACAACAAGTTTATATTTGTAATGCGTATAAACAACAAATAATGTCACAAACATAATACACAATGTGATGTTAGTTTTAAACAGTGCTTTCAACCTACTTTGTGGGACCACCAAATGAATAATCAAACCATTCCCGTCTTTCGGTTAACATCTGTCAGCCAGGCAAACATCTGCAAGTGCGTGTACTTCCACCATACGCCACGTCAAGGACTACGCCGCATGAACGGTTCCATTTCACTGAAAATACATCGTAATACTGAATTGAAACACACATTTCGTTAAACAAAATCGTCCATAGGTATAAATATCGAATACGTTCACAAAAACAAAATTCAATAACTCATTATAATCAAGAAATATGTTTATTACCAGAACTGTGTACACAACAAACGTAGAGTCGAACCATCCGTACATGTTTCCGTCATATCTATCAACTAAGCATATCTGCGTGTCAGTATACATCGTTCTAGAACTAGACCGTATATTTTGCGACACTAACGATCGTTTTTCACTGAAAATATATAATAATACTGATATGTCACACGTAGCACAATAAGTAAATATTTGTTGTGAGTATAAACAACAAATAATGTCACAAACATAATACACAATGTGATGTAAGTTTTAAACAGTGCTTTTAACCTACTTTGTGGGACCACCAAATGAATAATCAAACCATTCCCGTCTTTCGGTTAACATCTGTCAGCCAGGCAAACATCTGCAAGTGCGTGTACTTCAACCATAAGCCACGTCAAGGACTACGCCGCATGAACGGTTCCATTTCACTGAAAATACATCGTAATACTGAATTGAAAAAAACATTTCGTTAAACAAAATCGTCCATAGGTATAAATATCGAATACGTTCACAAAAACAAAATTCAATAACTCATTATAATCAAGAAATATTTTTATTACCAGAACTGTGTACACAACAAACGTAGAGACGAACCATCTGTACGTGTTTCCGTCACATCTATCAACCAAACATGTCTGCGTGTCAATATACATCGATCTTGAACTAGACCGTATATTTTGCGGCACTTTGTATCGCATTTCACTGAAAATATATAATAATACTGATATGTAACACGTAGCACAATAAGTTTATATTTGTAATGCGTATAAACAACAAATAATGTCACAAACATAATACACAATGTGATGTTAGTTTTAAACAGTGCTTTTAACCTACTTTGTGGGACCACCAAATGAATAATCAAACCATTCCCGTCTTTCGGTTAACATCTGTGAGCCAGGCAAACATCTGCAAGTGCGTGTACTTCCACCATCCGCCACGTCAAGGACTACGCCGCATGAACGGTTCCATTTCACTGAAAATACATCGTAATACTGAATTGAAACACCAATTTCGTTAAACAAAATCGTCCATAGGTATAAATATCGAATACGTTCACAAAAATAAAATTCAATAACTCATTATAATCAAGAAATATGTTTATTACCAGAACTGTGTACACAACAAACGTAGAGTCGAACCATCAGTACGTGTTTCCATCACATCTATCAACCAAGCATATCTGCGTGTCAGTATACATCGTTCTTGAAGTAGACCGTATATTTTGCGGCACTTACGATCGCATTTCACTGAAAATATATGACAATACTGATATGTAACACGTAGGACAATAAGTAAATATTTGTAATGCGTATAAACAACAAATAATGTCACAAACATAATACACAATGTGATGTTAGTTTTAAACAGTGCTTTTAACCTACTTTGTGGGACCACCAAATGAATAATCAAACCATTCCCGTCTTTCGGTTAACATCTGTGAGCCAGGCAAACATCTGCAAGTGCGTGTACTTCCACCATACGCCACGTCAAGGACTACGCCGCATGAACGGTTCCATTTCACTGAAAATACATCGTAATACTGAATTGAAACACCCATTTCGTTAAACAAAATCGTCCATAGGTATAAATATCGAATACGTTCACCAACACAAAATTCAATAACTCATTATAATCAAGAAATATGTTTATTACCAGAACTGTGTACACAACAAACGTAGAGTCGAACCATCCGTACGTGTTTCCGTCACATCTATCAACTAAGCATATCTGCGTGTCAGTATACATCGTTCTTGAACTAGACCGTATATTTTACGGCACTTACGATCGCATTTCACTGAAAATATATAATAATACTGATATGTAACACGTAGGACAATACCGTTTATATTTGTAATGCGTATAAACAACAAATAATGTCACAAACATAATACACAATGTGATGTTAGTTTTAAACAGTGCTTTTAACCTACTTTGTGGGACCACCAAATGAATAATCAAACCATTCCCGTCTTTCGGTTAACATCTGTGAGCCAGGCAAACATCTGCAAGTGCGTGTACTTCCACCATACGCCACGTCAAGGACTACGCCGCATGAACGGTTCCATTTCACTGAAAATACATCGTAATACTGAATTGAAACACACATTTCGTTAAACAAAATCGTCCATAGGTATAAATATCGAATACGTTCACAAAAACAAAATTCAATAACTCATTATAATCAAGAAATATGTTTATTACCAGAACTGTGTACACAACAAACGTAGAGTCGAAACATCCGTACGTGTTTCCGTCACATCTATCAACCAAGCATATCTGCGTGTCAGTATACATCGTTCTTGAACTAGACCGTATATTTTGCGGCACTTACGATCGCATTTCACTGAAAATATATAATAATACTGATATGTAACACGTAGGACAATACGTTTATGTTTGCAATGCGTATAAACAACAAATAATGTCACAAACATAATACACAATGTGATGTTAGTTTTAAACAGTGCTTTTAACTTACTTTGTGGGACCACCAAATGAATAATCAAACCATTCCCGTCTTTCGGTTAACATTTTTCAGCCAGGCAAACATCTGCAAGTGCGTGTACTTCCACCATCCGCCACGTCAAGGACTACGCCGCATGAACGGTTCCATTTCACTGAAAATACATCGTAATACTGAATTGAAACACACATTTCGTTAAACAAAATCGTCCATAGGTATAAATATCGAATACGTTCACAAAAACAAAATTCAATAACTCATTATAATCAAGAAATATGTTTATTACCAGAACTGTGTACACAACAAACGTAAAGTCGAACCACCCGTACGTGTTTCCGTCACATCTATCAACCAAGCATATCTGCGTGTCAGTATACATCGTTCTTGAACTAGACCGTATATTTTGCGGCTCTTACGATCGCATTTCACTGAAAATATATAATAATACTGATATGTAACACGTAGGACAATAAGTTTATATTTGTAATGCGTATAAACAACAAATAATGTCACAAACATAATACACAATGTGATGTTAGTTTTAAACAGTGCTTTTAACTTACTTTGTGGGACCACCAAATGAATAATCAAACCATTCCCGTCTTTCGGTTAACATTTGTCAGCCAGGCAAACATCTGCAAGTGCGTGTACTTCCACCATACGCCACGTCAAGGACTACGCCGCATGAACGGTTCCATTTCACTGAAAATACATCGTAATACTGAATTGAAACACACATTTCGTTAAAAAATCGTCCATAGGTATAAATATCGAATACGTTCACAAAAACAAAATTCAGTAACTCATTATAATCAAGAAATATGTTTATTACCAGAACTGTGTACACAACAAACGTAGAGTCGAACCATCAATACGTGTTTCCGTCACATCTATCAGCCAAGCATATCTGCGTGTCAGTATACATCGTTCTTGAACTAGACCGTATATTTTGCGGCACTTACGATCGCATTTCACTGAAAATATATGATAATACTGATATGTTACACGTAGGACAATAAGTAAATATTTTTAATGCGTATAAACAACAAATAATGTCACAAACATAATACACAATGAGATGTTAGTTTTAAACAGTGCTTTTAACCTACTTTGTGGGACCATCAAATGAATAATCAAACCATTCCCGTCTTTCGGTTAACATCTGTCAGCCAGGCAAACATCTGCAAGTGCGTGTACTTCCACCATACGCCACGTCAAGGACTACGCCACATGAACGGTTCCATTTCACTGAAAATACATCGTAATACTGAATTGAAACACACATTTCGTTAAACAAAATCGTCCATAGGTATAAATATCGAATACGTTCACAAAAACAAAATTCAATAACTCATTATAATCAAGAAATATGTTTTTACCAGAACTGTGTACACAACAAACGTAGAGTCGAACCATCCGTACGTGTTTCCGTCACATCTATCAACCAAGCATATCTGCGTGTCAATATACATCGTTCGAGAACTAGACCGTATATTTCGCGGCACTTACGATTGTATTTCACTGAAAGTATATGATTATACTGATATGTAACACGTAGGACAATAAGTAAATATTTGGAATGCGTATAAACAACAAATAATGTCACAAACATAATACACAATGAGATGTTAGTTTTAAACAGTGCTTTTAACCTACTTTGTGGGACCACCAAATGAATAATCAAACCATTCCCGTCTTTCGGTTAACATCTGTCAGCCAGGCAAACATCTGCAAGTGCGTGTACTTCCACCATACGCCACGTCAAGGACTACGCCGCATGAACGGTTCCATTTCACTGAAAATACATCGTAATACTGAATTGAAACACACATTTCGTTAAACAAAATCGTCCATAGGTATAAATATCGAATACGTTCACAAAAACAAAATTCAATAACTCATTATAATCAAGAAATATGTTTATTACCAGAACTGTGTACACAACAAACGTAGAGTCGAACCATCCGTACGTGTTTTCGTCACATCTATCAACCAAGCATATCTGCGTGTCAGTATACATCGTTCTTGAACTAGACCGTATATTGTGCGGCTCTTACGATCGCATTTCACTTAAAATATATAATAATACTGATATGTAACACGTAGGAAAATAAGTTTATATTTGTAATGCGTATAAACAACAAATAATGTCACAAATATAATACACAATGTGATGTTAGTTTTAAACAGTGCTTTTAACCTACTTTGTGGGACCACCAAATGAATAATCAAACCATTGCTGTCTTTCGGTTAACATCTGTCAGCCAGGCAAACATCTGCAAGTGCGTGTACTTCCACCATACGCCACGTCAAGGACTACGCCGCATGAACGGTTCCATTTCACTGAAAATACATCGTAATATTGATTTGAAACACACATTTCGTTAAACAAAATCGTCCATAGGTATAAATATCGAATACGTTCACAAAAACAAAATTCAATAACTCATTATAATCAAGAAATATGTTTATTACCAGAACTGTGTACACAACAAACGTAGAGTCAAACCATCAGTACGTGTTTCCATCACATCTATCAGCCAAGCATATCTGCGTGTCAGTACACATCGTTCTTGAACTAGTACGTAAATTTTGCGGCACTAACGATCGCATTTCACTGAAAATATATGATAATACTGATATGTAACACGTACGACAATAAGTACATATTTGTAGTGCGTATAAACAACAAATAATGTCACAAACATAATACACAATGTGATGTTAGTTTTAAACAGTGCTTTTAACCTACTTTGTGGGACCACCAAATGAATAATCAAACCATTCCCGTCTTTCGGTTAACATCTGTCAGCCAGGCAAAAATCTGCAAGTGCGTGTACTTCCACCATACGCCACGTCAAGGACTACGCCGCATGAACGGTTCGATTTCACTGAAAAGACATCGTAATACTGAATTGAAACACACATTTCGTTAAAAAAAATCGTCCATAGGTATAAATATCGAATACGTTCACAAAAACAAAATTCAATAACTCATTATAATCAAGAAATATGTTTATTACCAGAACTGTGTACACAACAAACGTAGAGTCGAACCATCCGTACGTGTTTCCGTCAAATCTATCAACCAAACATATCTGCGTGTCAGTATACATCGTTCTTGAACTAGACCGTATATTTTGCGGCACTTACGATCGCATTTCACTGAAAATATATAATAATGCTGATATGTAACACGTAGGACAATAAGTTTATATTTGTAATGCGTATAAACAACAAATAATGTCACAAACATAATACACAATGTGATGTTAGTTTTAAACAGTGCTTTTAACCTACTTTGTGGGACCACCAAATGAATAATCAAACCATTCCCGTCTTTCGGTTAACATCTGTGAGCCAGGCAAACATCTGCAAGTGCGTGTACTTCCACCATCCGCCACGTCAAGGACTACGCCGCATGAACGGTTCCATTTCACTGAAAATACATCGTAATACTGAATTGAAATACCTATTTCGTTAAACAAAATCGTCCATAGGTATAAATATCGAATACGTTCACCAACACAAAATTCAATAACTCATTATAATCAAGAAATATGTTTATAACCAGAACTGTGTACACAACAAACGTAGAGTCGAACCATCCGTACGTGTTTCCGTCACATCTGTCAACCAAGCATATCTGCGTGTCAGTATACATCGTTGTTGAAGTAGACCGTATATTTTGCGGCACTTACGATCGCATTTCACTGAAAATATATAATAATGCTGATATGTAACACGTAGGACAATAAGTTTATATTTGTAATGCGTATAAACAACAAATAATGTCACAAACATAATACACAATGTGATGTTAGTTTTAAACAGTGCTTTTAACCTACTTTGTGGGACCACCAAATGAATAATCAAACCATTCCCGTCTTTCGGTTAACATCTGTGAGCCAGGCAAACATCTGCAAGTGCGTGTACTTCCACCATCCGCCACGTCAAGGACTACGCCGCATGAACGGTTCCATTTCACTGAAAATACATCGTAATACTGAATTGAAATACCTATTTCGTTAAACAAAATCGTCCATAGGTATAAATATCGAATACGTTCACCAACACAAAATTCAATAACTCATTATAATCAAGAAATATGTTTATAACCAGAACTGTGTACACAACAAACGTAGAGTCGAACCATCCGTACGTGTTTCCGTCACATCTGTCAACCAAGCATATCTGCGTGTCAGTATACATCGTTGTTGAAGTAGACCGTATATTTTGCGGCACTTACGATCGCATTTCACTGAAAATATATGATAATACTGATATGTAACACGTAGGACAATAAGTAAATATTTGGAATGCGTATAAACAACAAATAATGTCACAAACATAATACACAATGTGATGTTAGTTTTAAACAGTGCTTTTAACCTACTTTGTGGGACCACCAAATGAATAATCAAACCATTTTCGTCTTTCGGTTAACATCTGTCAGCCAGGCAAACATCTGCAAGTGCGTGTACTTCCACCATACGCCACGTCAAGGACTACGCCGCATGAACGGTTCCATTTCACTGAAAAAACATCGTAATACTGAATTGAAACACACATTTCGTTAAACAAAATCGTCCATAGGTATAAATATCGAATACGTTCACAAAAACAAAATTCAATAACTCATTATAATCAAGAAATATGTTTATAACCAGAACTGTGTACACAACAAACGTAGAGTCGAACCATCCGTTCGTGTTTCCGTCACATCTATCAACCAAGCATATCTGCGTGTCAGTATACATCGTTGTTGAAGTAGACCGTATATTTTGCGGCACTTACGATCGCATTTCACTGAAAATATATGATAATACTGATATGTAACACGTAGGACAATAAGTAAATATTTGTAATGCGTATAAACAACAAATAATGTCACAAACATAATACACAATGTGATGTTTGTTTTAAACAGTGCTTTTAACCTACTTTGTGGGACCACCAAATGAATAATCAAACCATTCCCGTCTTTCGGTTAACATCTGTGAGCCTGGCAAACATCTGCAAGTGCGTGTACTTCCACCATCCGCCACGTCAAGGACTACGCCGCATGAACGGTTCCATTTCACTGAAAATACATCGTAATACTGAATTGAAAAACCCATTTTGTTAAACAAAATCGTCCATAGGTATAAATATCGAATACGTTCACAAAAACAAAATTCAATAACTCATTATAATCAAGAAATATGTTTATTACCAGAACTGTGTACACAACAAACGTAGAGTCGAACCATCCGTACGTGTTTCCGTCACATCTATCAACTAAGCATATCTGCGTGTCAGTATACATCGTTCTTGAAGTAGACCGTATATTTTGCGGCACTTACGATCGCATTTCACTGAAAATATATAATAATACTGATATGTAACACGTAGGACAATAAGTAAATATTTGGAATGCGTATAAACAACAAATAATGTCACAAACATAATACACAATGTGATGTTAGTTTTAAACAGTGCTTTTAACCTACTTTGTGGGACCACCAAATGAATAATCAAACCATTCCCGTCTTTCGGTTAACATCTGTCAGCCAGGCAAACATCTGCAAGTGCGTGTACTTCCACCATACGCCACGTCAAGGACTACGCCGCATGAACGGTTCCATTTCACTGTAAAATACATCGTAATACTGAATTGAAACACACATTTCGTTAAACAAAATCGTCCATAGGTATAAATATCGAATACGTTCACAAAAACAAAATTCAATAACTCATTATAATCAAGAAATATGTTTATTACCAGAAATGTGTACACAACAAACGTAGAGTCGAACCATCAGTACGTGTTTCCGTCACATCTATCAGCCAAGCATATCTGCGTGTCAGTATACATTGTTCTTGAAGTATACCGTATATTTCGCGGCACTTACGATTGTATTTCACTGAAAATATATAATAATACTGATATGTAACACGTAAGACAATAAGTAAATATTTGGAATGCGTATAAACAACAAATAATGTCACAAACATAATACACAATGTGATGTTAGTTTTAAATAGTGCTTTTAACCTACTTTGTGGGACCACCAAATAAATAATCAAACCATTCCCGTCTTTCGGTTAACATCGGTCAGCTAGGCAAACATCTGCAAGTGCATGTACTACCATCATACGCCAATTCAAGGACTACGCCGCATGAACGGTTCCATTTCACTGAAAATACATCGTAATACTGAATTGAAACACACATTTCGTTAAACATAATCATCCAAAGGTATAAATATCGAATACGTTCACAAAAACAAAATTCAATAACTCATTATAATCAAGAAATATGTTTATTACCAGAACTGTGTACACAACAAACGTAGAGTCGAACCATCAGTACGTGTTTTTGTCACATCTATCAGCCAAGCATATCTGCGTGTCAGTATACATCGTTCTTGAAGTAGACCGTATATTTTGCGGCACTTACGATCGCATTTCACTGAAAATATATAATAATACTGATATGTAACACGTAGGACAATAAGTTTATGTTTGTAATGCGTATAAACAACAAATAATGTCACAAACATAATACACAATGTGATGTTAGTTTTAAACAGTGCTTTTAACCTACTTTGTGGGACCACCAAATGAATAATCAAACCATTCCCGTCTTTCGGTTAACATCCGTGAGCCAGGGAAACATCTGCAAGTGCGTGTACTTCCACCATACGCCACGTCAAGGACTACGCCGCATGAACAGTTCAATTTCACTGAAAATGCATCATAATACTGAATTGAAACACACATTTCGTTAAAAAAAATCGTCCATAGGTATAAATATCGAATACGTTCACAAAAACAAAATTCAATAACTCATTATAATCAAGAAATATGTTTATTACCAGAACTGTGTACACAACAAACGTAGAGTCGAACCATCCGTACGTGTTTCCGTCACATCTATCAACCAAGCATATCTGCGTGTCAGTATACATCGTTCTTGAACTAGACCGTATATTTTGCGGCTCTTACGATCGCATTTCACTGAAAATATATAATAATACTGATATGTAACTCGTAGGACAATAAGTTTATATTTGTAATGCGTATAAACAACAAATAATGTCACAAACATAATACACAATGTGATGTTAGTTTTAAACAGTGCTTTTAACCTACTTTGTGGGACCAACAAATGAATTATCAAACCATTCCCGTCTTTCGGTTAACATCTTTGAGCCAGGCAAACATCTGAAAGTGCGTGTACTTCCACCATACGCCACGTCAAGGACTACGCCGCATGAACGGTTCGATTTCACTGAAAATACATCGTAATACTGAATTGAAACACACATTTCGTTAAACAAAATCGTCCATAGGTATAAATATCGAATGCGTTCACAGAAACAAAATTCAATAACTAATCATAATCAAGAAATATGTTTATTACCAGAACTGTGTACACAACAAACGTAGAGTCGAACCATCCGTACGTGTTTCCGTCACATCTATCAACCAAGCATATCTGCGTGTCAGTATACATCGTTCTTGAACTAGACCGTATATTTTGCGGCTCTTACGATCGCATTTCACTGAAAATATATAATAATACTGATATGTAACACGTAGGACAATAAGTTTATGTTTGTAATGCGTATAAACAACAAATAATGTCACAAACATAATACACAATGTGATGTTAGTTTTAAACAGTGCTTTTAACCTACTTTGTGGGACCACCAAATGAATAATCAAACCATTCCCGTCTTTCGGTTAAGATCTGTCAGCCAGGCAAACATCTGCAAGTGCGTGTACTTCCATCATACGCCACGTCAAGGACTACCCCGCATGAACGGTTCCATTTCACTGAAAATACATCGTAATACTGAATTGAAACACACATTTCGTTAAACAAAATCGTCCATAGGTATAAATATCGAATACGTTCACAAAAACAAAATTCAATAACTCATTATAATCAAGAAATATGTTTATTACCAGAACTGTGTACACAACAAACGTAGAGTCGAACCATCAGTACGTGTTTCCGTCACATCTATCAGCCAAGCATATCTGCGTGTCAGTATACATCGTTCTGGAACTAGACCGTATATTTTGCGGCACTTACGATCGCATTTCACTGAAAATATATGATAATACTGATATGTAACACGTGGGACAATAAGTAAATATTTGTAATGAGTATAAACAACAAATAATGTCACAAACATAATACACAATGTGATGTTAGTTTTAAATAGTGCTTTTAACCTGCTTTGTGGGACCACCAAATAAATAATCAAACCATTCCCGTCTTTCGGTTAACATCTGTCAGCCAGGCAAACATCTGCAAGTGCGTGTACTTCCACCATACGCCACGTCAAGGACTACGCCGCATGAACGGTTCCATTTCACTGAAAATACATCGTAATACTGAATTGAAACACACATTTCGTTAAACAAAATCGTCCATAAGAATAAATATCGAATACGTTCACAAAAACAAAATTCAATAACTTATTATAATCAAGAAATATGTTTATTACCAGAACTGTGTACACAACAAACGTAAAGTCGAATCATCCGTACGTGTTTCCGTCACATCTATCAACCAAGCATATCTGCGTGTCAATATACATCGTTCGTGAACTAGACCGTATATTTCGCGGCACTTACGATTGTATTTCACTGAAAATATATAATAATACTGATATGTAACACGTAAGACAATAAGTAAATATTTGGACTGCGTATAAACAACAAATAATCTCACAAACATAATACACAATGTGATGTTAGTTTTAAATAGTGCTTTTAACCTACTTTGTGGGACCACCAAATAAATAATCAAACCATTCCCGTCTTTCGGTTAACATCGGTCAGCTAGGCAAACATCTGCAAGTGCATGTACTACCACCATACGCCAATTCAAGGACTACGCCGCATGAACGGTTCCATTTCACTGAAAATACATCGTAATACTGAATTGAAACACACATTTCGTTAAACAAAATCATCCATAGGTATAAATATCGAATACGTTCACAAAAACAAAATTCAATAACTCATTATAATCAAGAAATATGTTTATTACCAGAACTGTGTACACAACAAACGTAGAGTCGAACCATCAGTACGTGTTTCCGTCACATCTATCAGCCAAGCATATCTGCGTGTCAGTATACATCGTTCTGGAACTAGACCGTATATTTTGCGGCACTTACGATCGCATTTCACTGAAAATATATGATAATACTGATATGTAACACGTAGGACAATAAGTAAATATTTGTAATGAGTATAAACAACAAATAATGTCACAAACATAATACACAATGTGATGTTAGTTTTAAATAGTGCTTTTAACCTACTTTGTGGGACCACCAAATAAATAATCAAAACATTCCCGTCTTTCGGTTAACATCTGTCAGCCAGGCAAACATCTGCAAGTGCATGTACTTCCACCATACGCCACGTCAAGGACTACGCCGCATGAAAGGTTCCATTTCACTGAAAATACATCGTAATACTGAATTGAAACACACATTTCGTTAAACAAAATCGTCCATAAGTATAAATATCGAATACGTTCACAAAAACAAAATTCAATAACTCATTATAATCAAGAAATATGTTTATTACCAGAACTGTGTACACAACAAACGTAGAGTCGAATCATCCGTACGTGTTTCCGTCACATCTATCAACCAAGCATATCTGCGTGTCAATATACATCGTTCGTGAACTAGACCGTATATTTCGCGGCACTTACGATTGTATTTCACTGAAAATATATAATAATACTGATATGTAACACGTAAGACAATAAGTAAATATTTGGAATGCGTATAAACAACAAATAATGTCACAAACATAATACACAATGTGATGTTAGTTTTAAACAGTGCTTTTAACCTACTTTGTGGGACCACCAAATGAATAATCAAACCATTCCCGTCTTTCGGTTAACATCGGTCAGCTAGGCAAACATCTGCAAGTGCGTGTACTACCGCCATACGCCACGTCAAGGACTATGCCGCATGAACGGTTCCATTTCACTGAAAATACATCGTAATACTGAATTGAAACACATATTCCGTTAAACAGAATCGTCCATAGGTATAAATATCGAATACGTTCAAAAACACATAATTCAATAACTCATTATAATCAAGAAATATGTTTATTACCAGAACTGTGTACACAACAAACGTAGAGTCGAACCATCCGTACGTGTTTCCGTCACATCTATCAACTAAGCATATCTGCGTGTCAGTATACATCGTTCTTGAACTAGACCGTATATTTTGCGGCACTTACGATCGCATTTCACTGAAAATATATAATAATACTGATATGTAACACGTACGACAATAAGTAAATATTTGTAGCGAGTATAAACAACAAATAATGTCACAAACATAATACACAATGTGATGTTAGTTTTAAACAGTGCTTTTAACCTACTTTATGGGACCACCAAATGAATAATCAAACCATTCCCGTCTTTCGGTTAACATCGGTCAGCTAGGCAAACATCTGCAAGTGCATGTACTACCACCATACGCCAATTCAAGGACTACGCCGCATGAACGGTTCCATTTCACTGAAAATACATCGTAATACTGAATTGAAACACACATTTCGTTAAACAAAATCGTCCATAGGTATAAATATCGAATACGTTCACAAAAACAAAATTCAATAACTCATTATAATCAAGAAATATGTTTATTACCAGAACTGTGTACACAACAAACGTAGAGTCGAACCATCCGTACGTGTTTCCGTCACATCTATCAGCCAAGCATATCTGCGTGTCAGTATACATCGTTCGTGAACTAGACCGTATATTTCGCGGCACTTACGATTGTATTTCACTGAAAATATATAATAATACTGATATGTAACACGTAAGACAATAAGTAAATATTTGGAATGCGTATAAACAACAAATAATGTCACAAACATAATACACAATGTGATGTTAGTTTTAAACAGTGCTTTTAACCTACTTTGTGGGACCACCAAATGAATAATCAAACCATTCCCGTCTTTCGGTTAACATCGGTCAGCTAGGCAAACATCTGCAAGTGCGTGTACTACCGCCATACGCCACGTCAAGGACTATGCCGCATGAACGGTTCCATTTCACTGAAAATACATCGTAATACTGAATTGAAACACATATTCCGTTAAACAGAATCGTCCATAGGTATAAATATCGAATACGTTCAAAAACACATAATTCAATAACTCATTATAATCAAGAAATATGTTTATTACCAGAACTGTGTACACAACAAACGTAGAGTCGAACCATCCGTACGTGTTTCCGTCACATCTATCAACTAAGCATATCTGCGTGTCAGTATACATCGTTCTTGAACTAGACCGTATATTTTGCGGCACTTACGATCGCATTTCACTGAAAATATATAATAATACTGATATGTAACACGTACGACAATAAGTAAATATTTGTAGCGAGTATAAACAACAAATAATGTCACAAACATAATACACAATGTGATGTTAGTTTTAAACAGTGCTTTTAACCTACTTTATGGGACCACCAAATGAATAATCAAACCATTCCCGTCTTTCGGTTAACATCGGTCAGCTAGGCAAACATCTGCAAGTGCATGTACTACCACCATACGCCAATTCAAGGACTACGCCGCATGAACGGTTCCATTTCACTGAAAATACATCGTAATACTGAATTGAAACACACATTTCGTTAAACAAAATCGTCCATAGGTATAAATATCGAATACGTTCACAAAAACAAAATTCAATAACTTATTATAATCAAGAAATATGTTTATTACCAGAACTGTGTACACAACAAACGTAGAGTCGAACCATCCGTACGTGTTTCCGTCACATCTATCAGCCAAGCATATCTGCGTGTCAGTATACATCGTTCTGGAACTAGACCGTATATTTTGCGGCACTTACGATCGCATTTCACTGAAAATATATGATAATACTGATATGTAACACGTAGGACAATAAGTAAATACTTGTAATGAGTATACACAACAAATAATGTCACAAACATAATACACAATTTGTTGTTAGTTTTAAATAGTGCTTTTAACCTGCTTTGTGGGACCACCAAATAAATAATCAAACCATTCCCGTCTTTCGGTTAACATCTGTCAGCCAGGCAAACATCTGCAAGTGCGTGTACTTCCACCATACGCCACGTCAAGGACTACGCCGCATGAACGGTTCCATTTCACTGAAAATACGTCGTAATACTGAATTGAAACACACATTTCGTTAAACAAAATCGTCCATAAGTATAAATATCGAATACGTTCACAAAAACAAAATTCAATAACTTATTATAATCAAGAAATATGTTTATTACCAGAACTGTGTACACAACAAACGTAGAGTCGAATCATCCGTACGTGTTTCCGTCACATCTATCAACCAAGCATATCTGCGTGTCAATATACATCGTTCGTGAACTAGACCGTATATTTCGCGGCACTTACGATTGTATTTCACTGAAAATATATAATAATACTGATATGTAACACGTAAGACAATAAGTAAATATTTGGAATGCGTATAAACAACAAATAATGTCACAAACATAATACACAATGTGATGTTAGTTTTAAACAGTGCTTTTAACCTACTTTGTGGGACCACCAAATAAATAATCAAACCATTCCCGTCTTTCGGTTAACATCGGTCAGCTAGGCAAACATCTGCAAGTGCATGTACTACCACCATACGCCAATTCAAGGACTACGCCGCATGAACGGTTCCATTTCACTGAAAATACATCGTAATACTGAATTGAAACACACATTTCGTTAAACAAAATCATCCATAGGTATAAATATCGAATACGTTCACAAAAACAAAATTCAATAACTCATTATAATCAAGAAATATGTTTATTACCAGAACTGTGTACACAACAAACGTAGAGTCGAACCATCAGTACGTGTTTCCGTCACATCTATCAGCCAAGCATATCTGCGTGTCAGTATACATCGTTCTGGAACTAGACCGTATATTTTGCGGCACTTACGATCGCATTTCACTGAAAATATATGATAATACTGATATGTAACACGTAGGACAATAAGTAAATATTTGTAATGAGTATAAACAACAAATAATGTCACAAACATAATACACAATGTGATGTTAGTTTTAAACAGTGCTTCTAACCTACTTTGTGGAACCACCAAATGAATAATCAAACAATTCCCGTCTTTCGGTTAACATCTGTCAGCCAGGCAAACATCTGCAAGTACATGTACTTCCACCATACGCCACGTCAAGGACTACGCCGCATGAACGGTTCCATTTCACTGAAAATACATCGTAATACTGAATTGAAACACACATTTCGTTAAACAAAATCGTCCATAAGTATAAATATCGAATACGTTCACAAAAACAAAATTCAATAACTCATTATAATCAAGAAATATGTTTATTACCAGAACTGTGTACACAACAAACGTAGAGTCGAATCATCCGTACGTGTTTCTGTCACATCTATCAACCAAGCATATCTGCGTGTCAATAAACATCGTTCCTTAACTAGACCGTATATTTCGCGGCACTTACGATTGTATTTCACTGAAAATATATAATAATACTGATATGTAACACGTAAGACAATAAGTAAATATTTGGAATGCGTATAAACAACAAATAATGTCAAAAACATAATACACAATGTGATGTTAGTTTTAAACAGTGCTTTTAACCTACTTTGTGGGACCACCAAATGAATAATCAAACCATTCCCGTCTTTCGGTTATATCGGTCAGCTAGGCAAACATCTGCAAGTGCGTGTACTACCACCATACGCCACGTCAAGGACTACGCCGCATGAACGGTTCCATTTCACTGAAAATACATCGTAATACTGAATTGAAACACATATTCCGTTAAACAGAATCGTCCATAGGTATAAATATCGAATACGTTCAAAAACACATAATTCAATAACTCATTATAACCAAGAAATATGTTTATTACCAGAACTGTGTACACAACAAACGTAGAGTCGAACCGTCCATACGTGTTTCCGTCTCATCTATCAACCAAGCATATCTGTGTGTCAGTATACATCGTTCTTGAACTAGACCGTATATTTTGCGGCACTTACGATCGTATTTCACTGAAAATATATAATAATACTGATATGTAACACGTAGGACAATAAGTAAATATTTGTAATGAGTATAAACAACAAATAATGTCACAAACATAATACACAATGTGATGTTAGTTTTAAACAGTGCTTCTAACCTACTTTGTGGAACCACCAAATGAATAATCATACCATTCCCGTCTTTTGGTTAACATCGGTCAGCCAGGAAAACATCTGCAAGTGCATGTACTTCCAGAATACGCCACGACAAGAATTACGCCGCATGAACGGTTCTATTTCACTGAAGATACATCGTAATACTGAATTGAAACACACATTTCGTTAAACAAAATCGTCCATAAGTATAAATATCGAATACGTTCACCAAAACAAAATTCAATAGCTTATTATAATCAAGAAATATGTTTATTACCAGAACTGTGTACACAACAAACATAGAGTCGAACCATTTGTACGTGTTTCCGTCACATCTATCAACTAAGCATATGTGCGTGTCAGTATACATCCTTCTTGAACTAGACCGTATATTTTGCGGCACTTACGATCGTATTTCACTGAAAATATATAATAATACTGATATGTAACACGTAGGACAATAAGTAAATATTTGTAATGCGTATAAACAACAAATAATATCACAAACATAATACACAATGTGATGTTAGTTTTAAACAGTGCTTTTAACCTACTTTGTGGGACCACCAAATGAATAATCAAACCACTCCCGTCTTTCGGTTAACATCTGTCAGCCAGGCAAGCATCTTCAAGTGTGTGTACTTCCACAATACGCCACGTCAAGGACTACGCCGCATGAACGGTTCCATTTCACTGAAAATACATCGTAATACTGAATTGAAACACACATTTCGTTAAACAAAATCGTCCATAAGTATAAATATCGAATACGTTCACAAAAACAAAATTCAATAACTCATTATAATCAATAAATATGTTTATTACCAGAACTGTGTACACAACAAACGTAGAGTCGAATCATCCGTAAGTGTTTCCGTCACATCTATCAACCAAGCATATCTGCGTGTCAATATACATCGTTCGTGAACTAGACCGTATATTTCGCAGCACTTACGATTGTATTTCACTGAAAATATATAATAATACTGATATGTAACACGTAGCACAATAAGTAAATATTTGTAATGCGTATAAACAACAAACAATGTCACAAACATAATACACAATGTGATGTTAGTTTTAAACAGTGCTTTTAACCTTCTTTGTGGGACCACCAAATGAATAATCAAACCATTCCTATCTTTCGGTCCACATCTGTCAGCCAGGCACACATCTGCAAGTGCGTGTAGTTCCACCATACGCCACGTCAAGGATTTCGCCATATGAACCGTTTTATTTCTCTTACAATACATCATAATACTGACTTGAAACACATATTTCATGAAAAACAAATCGTACATATGTGTAAACATCGAATACGTTCCCGAAAACACAATTCAATACATTATTATAATCAAGAAATGTGTTCATTACCAGATATGTGTACACAACAAACGTAGAGTCGAACCATCCGGACGTGTTGCCGTCACATCTATCAACCAAGCATATGTGCGTAACAGTATACATCGTTCATCAAGTAGACGGAATATTTCTCGGCACTTGCGATTGTATTTCACTGAAAATATATAATAGGGGATTTAATTGCCTGCGCGAAGCGCAGGCTATTAAAAATACCCAGACCGGTAACACGGATGACATGCGTATCTTCGTTGAGTCTCAGCAGGTACTAATGCTTTCAAAAAAAGTTATTTCCGGTCAAAAATTTCAGGCAGTTTACCGAGGTGAATGGTCCTTGGAACATTAAAAAATAGTAAGCTGTAAACGGTTGAGCCTATCGTTCTCTTTCAATTAATTATTATTTTTAAAAGAATGTGTAATGAATAGAACAAACTATTTTTTAAAAAAACAAAGGGAAGTAAGAAATACCTCTACTCCCCATGACCGTGGACCGTTTCACTAGCCAATTCATTGCAAGCGTTTGCGAGGTTTCACAGTGCTTTTAACGTAATTTGTGCGACTACCAAATGAATAATAAAACCAGTCCCGTCTTTCGGTTCACATTTGTCAGCCATGCACACATCTGCAAGTGCGTGTACTTCCACCATACGCCACGTCAAGGATTTCGCCGCGTGAACGGTTCTATTTCACTGAAAAGGTATAAACATCGAATACGTTCACAAAGACACAATTCAACAAGTTATTATGATCAAGAAATATGTTTATTACCAGACCTGTGCACACAACAAACGTAGAGTCTAGCCATCCGTACGTGTTTTCGTCACATCTATCGACCAAGCATATCTGCGTGTCAGTATACATCGTTCAAAATCCGGACCGAATATTTCGCGGCACTTACGATTGCATTTCAATGAAAATATATAATAATACTGATATGCAACACGTAGGACAATAAGTGGACATGTTTCATGCGTATAAATAACAAATTATTTCACAAACATAATACACAATGTGATGTTTGTTTTAAGGACATTCGTTCCATTTTAGTTAAGCGGAAGTTTAAAAATCGCTTTGCCTTAGACGTATCTCAAGCATCTAATTTCCCTGATCAAAACGTATGCAAAAGTTTAAACTTGATGTGGTAGTTCATTTTCATGTCTTAAAATCGCGATAATTCTAAATGTTTAATACTAATTACAGTATTGATAAAAATATCGGAGAAACTACTGACGATTCCTTAAGAATGATTTGTTCCAAATGGTTTTAAACACCAAATCTCACGAGTTGGTGAAATCGTTTGTAAAACGTAGTACTATGCACTCGATCATACCAAAACTAGTTTATATTTTATAACCGCACCTCAAACTATCTAAAAGAAGGTTCTTTTGTATTTATTTATAGAGGGTAGTGGCAGCAAATGCAGGAGAAAGAAATCTTAAACTGTTAATATATTTTATTATTAAAATTTATTAAACGGGTATTATCGCGAAAACTATAGACAACGGATACAAAACGTTGATTCGTTTTGTAACCTCCCCTGATTTCAGCATTTCTGAAATCACAATAAGTTCAATCAAAAAAATCTAGCCGAGTAATCGTCAAGGAATTTGCTATGAAACTTCTATAATTGTAACTGTACCTGTTGCATATACGAAAACCGTATGTTGTTCAACGAATTTTCACGTAAAACATATTTTTTAAAAAATGCATATTTAAAAATACAAATAACTTACGAAGAATATAATAAACTTTACTGCTTGATTCCTTACATGCGTAATTTCATGTATGCCAAGTTTTATACTTTTTTAACCAAAACTTTTTCGGTAAAATACATTTTTCAGTTTTTAGGGGTTGTCCTCTAAATCTAAGAATATCTTAAAAACAAGCCGAGCAAAGCTGTTGGGAATTTTCTAAATGATCGGCATTGATCTAATCTTCATAAAAATAACATGTTTTATATACATTGTACAGAAATTTCAAAAGGAACGAATGTCCTTAAACATTGCTTTTAACCTACTTTGTGGGACCACCAAATGAATAATCAAACCATTCCAGTCTTTTGGTTCACATCTGTCAGACAGGCACATATCTCAAAGTGCTTTAACTTCCACCATAGCCCACGCCAAGGATTTGCCGCATGAACGGTTCTATTTCACTACAAATACATTGTATTACTGACTTGTAACAAACATTTCGTTAAATACAAATGGTCCGTAGGTATAGACATCAAATTAGTTCACAAAAACACAATCCAATCAGTAATAAAAATAAAAAAATAAGATTATTACCAGAAATGTGTACACAACAAAGGTTGAGTCAAACCATCCGTACTTGTGTCCGTAACATCTAACAACCAAGCATATCTGCGTGTCAGTATACATTGTCCATATGCTAGACCGAATATTTCGCGGCACTTACGATTGTATTTCACTGAAAATGTATAATAATACTGATATGTAACACGTAGGACGATAATTAAACATTTTTCAAGTGTATGAATACCAAATAATGTCACAAACATAATACACAATGTAATGTTAGTTTTAAACAGTAACTTTTGCCTACTTTGTGGGACCACGAAATGAATAATCAAACCATTCGAGTGGTTCCGTTCACATCTTTCAGCCAAGCACACATCTGCAAGTGCGTGAACTTCACCCATTGTCTACGCCAAGTATTCCACCGCATGCACGGTTCTATTTCACTGAAAATATATCTGAATACTGACTCGTAGCACAGGTCGTTCTTAAATTTACACCTTCTATAGGTATAAACATCCAATAAGTTCACAAAAAACACAATCCAATAAGTTATTATAATCTAGAAATAAGATTATTTCAAGAAATGTGTACACAGCAAACGTATAATCGAACCATTCGTACGTGTTTCCGTCACATCTATTGACCAAGCATATCTGCGTGTCAGTATACATCGTTCATAAAATACGCTAATTTCGCGGTACTTACTATTGTTTTTCGCTGAAAATATATTATAATTTCGGGGATTCATCTGTACGCGTTGCGGGGCGATGTTAATCGCCATAATAATATCCCGTACTTGCGAGGTTTTTCGCCATTCAAAATTTGGTCAGCCCTCAGCCACTGAATGTTTTGTGTACGAATCTCGCAGTGTATAGTTATTAAATTTTCCCTGTACCATAATATAATATCAAGAAGCCTTATGAAGCCTCCTCGATGACGTCACGTTATACGCGATGACGTCACATGACGTGCTTCGGTTTACAACATTGTGAAGTAGTCTCGACTGTTTAAATCACTTTCTTTGACATAATGACCATGGGGCTTCACTATAAAAAGGGGTTTGTATCCAATTACATAACCGCATCATTTGTTATTTCTGCCACCCATTGGCATTGACTGTGGGAATTCCCGATGTATGCGGCGAATGCTTTAATATAACTGTTATATGGTTGCTTGCTTTATAATGATTGCTTGCTTTATAATGATTGATTGTTTGATATGATTGATTGTTCATACTGACTGATTGTTTATACTGATTGCTTGGTTAATACTGATTGACTTGACTGTTTGATAA